>CM037780.1:75554493-75564820 GCA_021229015.1 Solen grandis | reverse complement strand
GTAGGCCTAAAATTTGTTAAAAAATTTTTTTGAAACTTGGTTGCCTGGAAAAAAAAAAAAAAAATGAAAAAAACCCTTTTTAAAACAATGGCAGATTTTTAAAAAAATTTCTCAGATTTAACTTTCAAATACCAATTGTTCCAAAATCCAAAATGGTTTGTATTTCTTCCGATGAAATTTTTCCTTGCTTAGAGTATTGTGGGTTAGAGTCAATATATGTTTTCATTTACTTACTGTAACATTGTCTGCTGGTGATATGAATTTGAAGAATTTATATGGCTCCAAAATTTGTATCTCTTTTGACTATGTTAGACATTTTTATTATGTTCTGTTGATTCCTTGATCGCTTTTATTAAAGACGTTGGTATATATAACAAGCTTTGATTTTACATACGTGATATATTAAACGTGTTTACTCTCCTGCTGTGCGGGATTCACTTGTGTATAGTTTTGTGACGTATCGTAATTTTAAGCTATTTTAGACACCGTATGACGTTTTCGACTGTTGAGGTGTCTCTAATTCAATATTCTATTCTAAATATATAGTCGGATGAAAGACCAATGGCCGAATAATGACCAGTTCCAGGATGAAGGTAAGTATGAGATTTATTATTTAGAATACATAGATCGTTTTTGTTGATAAAATCTTACATAATTTTACTTTTCTAATTAAAATCGTTACAACCCTATAATTCGAAAAATTAAGCTGCTTGAAAACATATCTATAAGAAATAATCCTGGAGTTCTATAGTTTGTTGATAGCCGAGTATATAATCAGGATGAATTTTGTTTGAGTTTGTTTGAGTGGATTGTTGTTTCCAGTCTTGACTGACAATTTAAAAGCTGTCTTTCACTCAAATTTTCTGGAAAAAAAAGAGGTGGAATCCACATCATAATCTTCTGCTGAAGTTGAAACTTCGTCTGTTTCAAAAAGTTGAAATTATCAGACGTCATGGAAATACCAGACGATGTTGAAATTATCGAAATTGATATATCTGAAGATAATTTTATCTTTATAGGTCTATTTTATGATGAGATCTACGGAAAGTTTTACGCTTGATTGTTCAAGACAGCGTACAAAGATAATTAGGAAAGGAAGCTTACGCTGTCACAAAACAAAGTATCGACTATGACAAAGTTTATGGATTTTTAAATCAATATTCTCATACAGAGATACGAAAACTCAGGGCGAACAGTCAGCTTTTCATTTGACATCGGAGAAAACATCGTAATGAAGCCACAGGTACTTGAGGACATGACCCTGTCTTCATCAATTAAAAAAATCAAGATAGTCTATACATAATAAACAACAAGGTTACCACCTTCAGCAGGATGCTGAAGGGCACCCATCGGGAATAAGTGTCAACAAATCAAAGAAAATGCGCTCATCGATAATATTGAAGAATTCCCACTGTCAGCGGATAATTATCCTTCATAACTGTTCACATGAAATACAGGTTTTATTTTTGTTTATGCCTGAAATTTCATGATTTCTGCTCGAGATTTAGTTATTTTAACCGATTTGAACCTCGATCAACGGAAGTGAACCCAAAACGACATTTATGACTTCATCGCCCGGGAAGGTCAACTCAGACTGAGAAAAAGATGATGCGATTGTATATGATACAGAACGGGAAGGTAAGAGTGTTCCGAAAATATCTGTAAACAAAGTAACTTCGGAATACTCTTACCGTTCCCTTCTGTACATAAGTACATGAACAAACCGCAGCGCTGATCTCAAAGATATCGTTTTGGGTTCACTTCCGTTGATCGAGGTTCGAATGGTGAATAAAATCACTAAATCCCCACTCGAAATCTTGACATTTTAGACATTAGAAATAATTATATTTGTATTTCTTTTGAACAGTTATGAAGGAAAATTATGCGTTGACAGTGGGAACTCGCCAATATTACCGATGGGCACGTTTTTCATACATATTTGGTTACCTTGTTTTATATATATAGCGATTTTTTTATTTATAAAGAAATGGATAGTAAACGTTAGATTTATTTGAATGTGAATATTTCGATACATAAACTTTATGTAAATGGCGAATTAAAAGTTGAAAACTGCTATATTCAAAGCGCTTCGTGTGTGTGTGTGTGTGTGAAGGGGAGGGTGCGCACAGATAGGATCCTGTCCTCCAAAACCTGTGAATGAAGCTGGCAAATTCCTCCGAGATCTCACTTGATGTGCGGAAATACTTCACAAAAGGTAAGATTATTATTCTTGTTTTCCACTGAGATCGATCTTTTATAAGTGGAGGCCTTCAGTTAATCATTTTTGCTGATCATTCACATCTGAAAATAAGCTATGTTTTGTTACTGTTGCTTGTCCCGTAATTATGATTCTTACACACACACACACACACATATATATATATATATATATATATATATATATATATATATAGTTTAAAATTTTACGGTTATAAAATACTGAAGTTAATAAACAAATCTCCACAATAATAATAACTGTAATAATGATAATTGACGAAGTTAATATCATAAAATTATTATTATTTCGTCGTTACAGCAACAGTGTTTGATTTTCTGGGATTTTTTCCTGTTATAAAGAAATTGTCATTTATTATTATTGTATTATTATTATCTGACAAGACGATGCCTACGAAGAAAGGTGTCAGTATCTATAGAAAAAATGTTAAGACACTTTCGAACGCTTTTTCAAAGAAATAGAAGTCAAAATCGGAGAGGTGCAGGAAACATCGTCGGAAATCTTAACGGCATGCCAGGACGTAGAAGTGGAGAAATTTCTTTGCTACACGGATTGAATAAGCCGATCTGCGAGGGGTGTAAGATGAGCCATCCATCACAGAACGAGTATATGGGAAAAAATGGATGTCTGAATTTCTGCTTTAACAGTAATTTGTTACGGACAGTTCATCAATCAACACTAATGCGAGTCACGATCTGCTACGTTCTTCTGTAATATGATCACAACATCGATTATTATTAGACGGACAGACGGAACGACAGACTGAACAATGGAATAACCACTCTTGTATTTGGCGTATTGACTCACGGCACGGTAATTGGTAAGGATGGCAACCTCCCGGATCTTAGATCAATTATCATCAGTGAAGGAGGAAGTTGTGAGCAGGTCTTCGCCCCAGACGCTGTTTCGGTATTGGTCAACGGCAAAGAATGCGTAAGCACCCAGGTTTATCCACTTTCCACACATTGTATAATAATAATTATAGTCATCATCATTGTCTATGATACTTTTTTTTTGACACCCGAGATAATTTTTACGCAAGTTATCGATTTTTTTTTATCTCTTACTATATACTTTTCCCCGTTGACTTATATAAGGGAAATCCCTAGTAACGTGCTCCTTCTTCTACTACTCCCCATTTCAAACACGAATCACCGTTGATGTCTTTGTGTGATATTCACACGACAAACGTGATGGTAAGATTTGACCATTGCTATATGACAAGCCCATTTATCATAATACGAAGCGGCACACATTAAAATAGCACCCAGACATTTATATGTAAATGAAACTTTTTTCTTAGCAATTCTGGCCGTAACTTTTTACAAA
The DNA here is from genome assembly GCA_021229015.1 of Solen grandis. NCBI lineage: Eukaryota > Metazoa > Mollusca > Bivalvia > Adapedonta > Solenidae > Solen > Solen grandis. The sequence continues at coordinate 75,561,255 of CM037780.1, read as the reverse complement.
CCGTAGATTTTTACAAACTCATAATATCGTGACGTCATAATATTCTAAAACTAGAATCACGTGTTGTACGGGAAATTATCCTAAATGGATAGTAATTTACTTTAATCAGGTTTAGTGAGCATTTGAAATTGTTTAAGGTTTACAAGAAGGACTGGTAGTAGTATAGGCGCCACTTTAGCCCCAAAGACTGCGCATGCGCAGGAGTGACGTCATCAGGGTTTTTGTGCGGCGGCCATATTGGTTTCTAGTATGACATCTAATTTTAGAATGACATCATTGGTCTATATTTAGAATGACCATATCGGTAGACAACAGGATTTAAAAATAAATATGTACATCATATTATATATACAAAAGTAACAGGAGGCCATAGTATACAGAGGTGACTTGTATACTTGATCTAAGATCTACTCGCGGAAATTGAGGGTCACTTCCATTCGATCTCAGACAATGATATAATAATAATAATCTCAATAATAATAATAAATTAAAAAACAAAACAGGATCAAACAGTAATTATATCAAATAATATGTTTACTCTATAAATGATACTGTAATATAAATACTCAATCTACCTTTACTATGTTGACTGTTCAATGTCCTACCTTCGAGTGACTCTAGTGCAACTTTTGCACTGTTTTCCAGGCCCATACCACGCGTTGACGATCTATTTTTATCGATGGAACAATAGCGATATTGATTTTGGGACGAAAATGCGAACAATGGTTTATTCGAGTGTCAAAAGTTAATCCCTTTAAAGTCGCCACTCTGTCTGGCGTGTGTTGATTTAGGGACGGAAATGCGAACAATGGTCTATTCAAGTGTCAAAAGTTAATCCCTTTAAAGTCACCACTCTGTCTGGCGTGTGTTGATTTAGGAGCGGAAACGTGAATAATGGTCTATTCAACTGTCAAAAGTTAATCCCTTTAAAGTCGTCCCAGTGTCTGGCGTGTGTTGATTCAGGAACGGATGTGCGAACAAAAGCTTTTGTTAAGCACTATTAGTACGTAAATTGTAGTTAACGGATCGAAAATTCAACCAATCAGGAGTCTTGTTGAAAAACCAATCAGGAACGAGTCCTCGACCAATCAGAGTGCGGGGATTATTGACCAATCGAATTGCGTATTCAAAACGAGGCTTTGTCAAGAGTATATAAGAAGGAGCGAGGACGAGCTTAATCATTCTGATTTCAGAACTCAAACCAACAACATTGAAAATATCTCAGCTACTTTCGAGATGATGGTGAATTCTTTCACCGATGCCGACGAACTGATGAACTTTGCGACGACATGGGGGATAAAAGAGTCCCCTTTAGTGAGATTCCGGTTATTTCAGTTGAGACATCCGGAATATGATGATGAATTTGTTATGGAGCAATGTGATGCCATATTGGAGCGGTTAGGCGAAAGTGAGGATAGCCAGAGACAAAAAGAGATAGAGGCGTGTGTGAAAGCCCTGCTTTATGATGAGGAGGCAGAAGAAGCGGGGCGCCAGTGTGTTGAAGACGGGGAATTGAATCTTCCTTCCCCCATAACAAATTGGAGGTGGAAAGGAGCCCAAGGCAGGATCGTCCGGATTCCAGTGATATCACATCAGAAACAAGAGGGCCATGATGGCCCTGAATCGCTCACCTGAGTACCATTGCTTCAACTGATGTCAAGGTTTTTAAACAGACAAGGATTCTGATATAACTTAATCTAAAACATTTTACCCCTGACAATACTACACACCAAATATCTAAGCAATGGGCCATATGGTTTCAGAGAAGACTTGGGCGCAGGGTCATTTATCACCGTAGGGCCAAGACTTTGAAAATCTTTGTAATGAACCATTAGATGCTACTACATACCAAAAATCTTAGCTCTAGGCCTTATTGATTCATAGAAGAAGATTTTTTAAGATTTTCCTATATAACTCTATGTAAAACAAGTGACCCCTGGTGTGGGGTCATTTATCACCATAGGGCTATGATTTGTACAATCTTGGTAGTGGCCCATAAGAGATGCACATACCAAATGGTTGGATTCATAGAAGAAGATTTTTTAAGATTTTCCTATATAACTCTATGTAAAACAAGTGACCCCTGGTGCGGGGTCATTTATCACCATAGGGCTATGATTTGTACAATCTTGGTAGTGGCCCATAAGATGATGCTTCATACCAAATATCTAAGCTCTAGGCCTTATGGATTCATGGAAGAAGATTTTTTAAGATTTTCCTATGTAAAACAAGTGACCCCTGGTGCGGGGTCATTTATCACCATAGGGCTATGATTTGTACAATCTTGGTAGTGGCCCATAAGATGATGCTACATACCAAAAATCAAAAGGCTAGGCCTTGTGGTTTCGGAGAAGAAGATTTTTTCAAGTTTTTCCTATATTAGCCTATGTGAAATCAAGTGACCCCTGGGGCGGGGCCAATTTTGACCCCAGGGTCATAATTTGTACAATCCTGGTAGACAGTCATAAGATCATGCTACATACCAAAAATCAAAAGGCTAGGCCTTGTGGTTTCAGAGAAGAAGATTTTTATATTTTCATTTTTAAAATCTATTTTTAGCTCCTGTGACCTAATTATGCAATGGACCAGAACCATTTATACAACTTTAGTAGAGCTTCATCCAAGGAACATTCCTGCAAAATATTTTTCAAAATGGCCAAGCCGTTTAGGAGGAGATGTTGTTTGAAGCAATTGTTGACGCCGGACGCACGCACGCACGCACGGACGCACGGACGACGGACGACGGACAAAAGGCGATCAGAAAAGCTCACCTTGAGCACGTTGTGCTCATGTGAGCTAAAAAGTCGGAGAGGACGTATGCCAAGAACGCGGCGGTAGATCGAACCTACCAAGTTAAAATTGATGAAGAGTATAGCGGGCAAAGACTGCAAGATGTGAGACAGGGGCTCCACCAAATGTTTGAGGATGTGCTGGATCAAGTCCGAGGTGATTTGGCAGGGAACGATTTGGGAAGAGTAATACATCATGAAGGACTACATGACCCGATCGTCGTTCCCCTCCAACCCTGGGACCAGTTAAACGCCGATAGCGTTATGGCAGTCATAGAAGAAGTACTGAATAGCAACAAAGATCTCAGTATTGACGAAAGCTTTGATATTTCCGTGGGATCGATCGAACTGCCGAAAGGAGGAGCCAGACGAAGAATCACCAAAATTAAAGGTCAGAATAATTCACTCCATTTGAAATCGTCGGTTGTAACCATTAAAAACGAGGACCAATTGTGCTTGGCCAGGGCAATTGGCGTCAGCTGGGCCAAATTGAAGAAATGCACACCTGAAGAATGGACAAATAGTTTAACAAGAGGGCCAAGATGGCCCTGTGTCGCTCACCTGAGTAAGATGGCTGTGTTAGGCATAATGACAAAAAATCTAGCATCTAAAAGTGTTTTTCTAACATTTGACTAAGTGACCTACATATTGATCCTACCTGAATTTGCACTCAACTGGGAATTCATGCAGTCATCATTCATATTAAGTTTAATGAAGACTGGGACAAAAATGTAGGCCTCTAGAGTGTTCACAAGGTTTTTCTTAGATTTGACCTGGTGACCTAGTTTTTGACCTCATGTGACTCATTTTCAAACTCATCCAATATATCAATTAGACAAACATCCTGACCAAATCTATTGAAGATTGGGCTAAAACTGTGGCCTCTAGAGAGTTCACAAGGTTTTTCTTAGATTTGACCTGGTGACCTAGTTTTTGATCCCACCTTACCCATTTTTGAACTCATCCAAGATATCATATAGACAAATACCCTGACCATTTTTCATGAAGATTGGGCTAAAACTGTGGCCTGTATAGTGTTCGCAAGGTTTTTCTAAGATTTTTCCTGGTGACCTACTTTTTGACCCCATGTGACCCAATTTCGAACTCATCTGAGATATCATGTAGACAAACATCCTGATCAAATTTTATGAAGCTTGGGCCAAAACTATGGCCTGTAGAGTGTTCACAAGGTTTTTCTAAGATTTTTCCTGGTGACCTAGTTTTTGACCCCACATGACCCAATTTCGAACTCATTTGAGATATCATATAGACAAACATCCTGACAAATTATGAAGTTGGCCAAACTTGGTTGTAGAGTGTTCCCAAGGTTTTTCTCAGATTTGACCTTGTGACCTAGTTTTTGACCCCACGTGACCCAATTTCGAACTCATCCGAGTTATCATGTAAACAAACATCCTGATCAAGTTTCATGAAGATTGGGCCATAACTGTGGCCTCTATAGTGTTCACAAGGTTTTTCTAAGATTTGACCTAGTGACCTAGTTTTTGACCCCACATGACCCAATTTCGAACTCATCCAAGATATCATGTAGACAAACATCCTGACCAAGTTTCATCAAGATTGGGCCAAAACTGGCCTGTAGAGTGTTCACAAGCAATTGTTGACGACGGACGACGCACGACGGACAAAAGGCGATCACAAAAGCTCACCCGAGCACAAGTGCTCAGGTGAGCTAAAAATAGAAAAAAGAAATCTAACTTACAACTTATCCTAGAAAACCAAAAAGTACCGGACAACTACTACAACAAGAGGGCCAAGATGGCCCTAGATCGCTCACCTGAGAAAAGTATCATTCATTGCCTGTACAAAACAGATTGCTTTAGAATTAAGATGATGAGGTGAAACAATGTTCAGGAATTTTCTGACCCCATCCACAAAAGATATCATCATGACAAACATTCTGCCAAAGTTTGAGGATGATTGGACCAAAAATGTTGCCCTCAGAGTATAAACAAGATTTTTCTAAGATTTGACCTACTGACCTACATTTCTATCCAGCCCCACCCATTTTCAAACTGGTTCGAGATATCATCATGACAAACAATCTGACCAAGTTTGAGGAAGATCGCATCAAAAGTTGCCCTCAGAGTATAAACAAGATTTTTCTAAGATTTGACCTACTGACCTACATTTCTGTCCGGCCCCAGCCCATTTTCGAAAGGGTTCAAGATATCATCAAGACAAACATTCTGACCAAGTTTGAGGAAGATTGGATTAAAATTGTAGCCTCTAGTGTGTAAACAAGATTTTTCTAAGATTTGACCTACAGACCTACTTTTTGATCCAACCTGACCCATTTTCGAAAGGGTTCAAGATATCATCAAGACAAACATTCTGACCAAGTTTGAGGAAGATTGGATCAAAATTGTGGCCTCTAGTGTGTAAACATCAAATTGTTGACGGACGACGGACAATCAAGTATCCCAAAAGCTCACCCTGAGCTATGCTCAGATGAGCTAAAAAAACTTCGTGGAAAGAAAAGGGACGAACAGCGACAATTGGCGGTGGCCATCAGTCAGTTGGCCGGTGTACCCATGGACAGACCAGCGAGTTTGAGCGATGAAGAAGCGTTCGAAGAAGTCCTTGGAGTGCGCGTGATTGTGGTCAGTGCGAGGTTGGGAAACAAATTCATTACCAGTGCCAGCAACGACGAACGTCCATGCATCTATATTTATTTGGTGGACGACGACCACTTTCACGCCATCACCAGCATCACGGGTTTCTTCAGCGCCAGATACTTCTGCGAGAATTGCCTCAAACACTTTGATCACCGCGAAAGACACCAATGCGATACCTGCTGTATTGTGTGTAAAAGAGACGAATGCCCTAAAAAGGAGGATCCAGTGAAGTGTGACGAATGTTACATGGACTGTTACGAAAATCACAAAGAAAACCCAGTTTATAAAGAGGGAAAACTCAAAAGGAAACCCAGAGGACCGTCTCAGTGTCAGAAATGGTGGAAATGCCCCCAGTGCTACAAAGTATTGAGGACTGACCAACAAAAGAAAGAAGATCACGAATGCGGGGAGTACATATGTTCTTCCTGCGAAAAATACGTTCAAGAAGGTCATTTATGCTATTTAAGAGCGACACCGGCGAAAAAAGACTTTATACCTAAATTCATCTTTTTCGATTTCGAGTGCAGCCAAGACGATACCCTGAAATGTGACCAAGGATACAAACCCACAACCTGTAAATGTAAAGACTTCCAACCAGAAAACCGCTGTAAGTCCTGCTCCAAATGCCAACATTGCAAAACGTCATGGTGCGGGAGGGCCACACATATACCTAATTTTGTAGTTGCCCACAGCGCGTGCGAGACCTGTATGCAAATCGAACTTACCCCTGAATCCAAATGTGCGTCATGCGGATCCCGGTGTGCAAGAAAAAGGATGGAAAGAAAGACCATGGACCCTGTGAAGATACGTGTGGAAACAGGGAGGTGACGTTCGAATGAAAGAAACGGCTAAACAATTCGGAGAATGGCTGTTTTCCGGTCAACATGCCTACTTTAAAGCCATAGCACATAACATGAAGGGGTACGACGGCTACTTCCTACTAGAATACCTCATAGATCAATCCATGCGACCAGACAAAATCATATATAATGGCTCCAAAACCATGTACATGTCAGTGGAAAAGGACCTACATATTAAAGTTATAGACAGTCTCAACTTTTTACCAATGAAACTGTCAGCATTACCCAAAGCGTTTGGACTTAAAGAATTGAAAAAAGGATGGTTCCCCCATTTCTTCAATACAACAATCAACAGACAATCAAAACTACAAAGGACCCTATCCAGAACCCAAGTATTATGGAGTAGATTTCATGAGCACCACAGAAAGACAAGAGTTTGAAATATTTTTTGATCAGGAAGTTTTGGAAATGATAGCTGAATACAGTACCCAGTATGCAAAGTCCAAGGGCAATTTGTCATTTTCAACATGTCCA
>CM037780.1:75504393-75554393 GCA_021229015.1 Solen grandis | reverse complement strand
TCTGAAGACACCTCCTCCTTGCTGTAATTATAGCTTGCTTAATGTCCAAGTGTATGCATGGATTTTCATTGGTCATTTCAAAATTGCAAGCATCCTTCCAATGCACATTTTTTTTATTTGTAAAATGTTAGATTCTTTTGTTTAACTGTGTACACTGCTGGCTTGTGTTTAATCTTTACAGCTATCATATTGTTTTGATTGATTATGTGTGAATGTTTGATTTGTATACCGAAGGACCCAAGAGCTATTCCTTCTAGAAGAAGTAGACTTTCACTTTATATTTGTATATAAATACAATTTATTGTTATATTAAATTGACATTTTTTTGGGGGGGGGGGGTATTAAATGAACTTATTTTCTTTCTGTGATAATGTTACCATATTGGATTACCATTTCGTTTGTACATAAGAGATTTTATTTACACATTTGTCTTATTTAGTTAAATAGTTTGTACATTGCAAAGAGATGTATTATTTATCAATAATTATCATTTGTTGAGATTGCTCAAACCATCATTATGTTGTGTTTATGCAAATATTGTGTTAAGTTAAACTTACCCTCACATTACATTTAATGTGAGCAAACCCTCAGTTATGTCCATATAATGTGACCTGCTGCTTATTGTTTAAATTTTGGTTAACATGATTAAATGTTATTAATTTATGAGTTTCATGGTCCAATGGTAGAAAAATGAATTTAAATGAAGCCGTAGACCATTGTCTGTGAATCTTGAGTTTGTTGATTCACACCCTTTTGGGGACAACAGTCATTCATGACCTTCTCAAAGTGAAAAGTATTACCTGACCCAAGAACCACTTAGAAGAATTGGTATAAAATGTAAAAATCGTGGTTTCCAATCAACATAAAATGAATTAATTTAAATGGTTTTGAAGCAGAATGGGTTTACTTGGGAAAGATGATCAGAAAAACCCTGTGGCATAATTAAACATTTTTAGTCTTTGTGATGTTTGTTTCTCTTCAAGGTTTCAAACTAGTTTACAAGGAATTGTGGTTGGACATATGTATACCCCAACTTCACAAAGTGAATTGTGACTTTATAGAAAACAGTCCCTTTGTCCCGCCCTGTCCTACTTTACAAAAAGTTCAGTATGGTATCTTTTTATAATGTTGAGTCCCAGCAGTGCAGCAAGGGTAAGCATTGCCTTCAGTGACAACTCAAGTTTTGTATCTTTTTCTATAAATACTGACCATGATTATTACAAAACATTAATAAATCAACATATGGTTCAATTTTTATTAAAACTGGTTTTAAGTTAACAATGAATTTTGGTTGATTAAAATTCAACAAGACCTATATGCAAATGCTATCCTTTAATTTAACCATAAATTTTAGTCACAGCTATTAACCATAATTTACATGTTTATTTGCATGTATGAACACTGAGTGCTGTGCATCCTAGCACATAAGTCATGTTTTGATTTTTACATGAGTGTTCACTTCACCATTCCCAGTCCATCCATTTCCCGTGTGATATACCCCAGTATATTTTCAGCAACATTGTTTGCTCTGTGATTATTTTGTACATATTCCCATGTTTATTGGCACTATTTTGTCTGTAATGCTAGTTCAATAAAAGCTAAACAATGTTAACCCATTAACATCTCGAAAAGTAATTATATGACTAGAACTTCAGACCTATCAGCTGTCATTATGCCAGTCAGCCTCAAAATGAATTATAAACCAATCAAATGAACTACATGTAGTAAATTACTATGGTACATGTGTAAAGTATTATTTTCTGACAACTGATTGAAAAATGAACAGGAACGTGCTTCATATCTCATACCTCAGTTTATGACAGAGACTCGTTTTCTCTCATGAGCATAGATATGCCAGTTCTACCACAAACACAGAAAGGATATTAATGATACTTAAGTGATGGAGAGGTGTACGAAACTTTGACAAACACATCTACATAGATCTTTTTTGCAATAGCTTCTTTTGTTCAACAATCCTTCAGTTAATTGTTTGGTGGGTGTTGATAAGCACGTTTAGCTTCAGGTCAAATATCCTGTAATGGGTCAAGGCTTGTAAATGTCAGTGTTTTCTACTTGCCTGTACAGTTAAGGTAAGAAAGTTTAAACATTCAGTATTTTACATCTTGTGCCGTCTGAGAAGTTCTGATATTGCAATATAGAATATCTGGGTGACTTAAAACTAGTTCAAAGACCGGTTAGTTCAGTGTTGGTAAATATACAATGTGACGTGTTATGGTATAGGGCCACTTGTGTATGGCTTGTATTACAGTGAGGAAGCAAAATTCACATGTATATATTTGTGTAGACAAATTTAAAAATATGACTGAAGGACCATTCCTGTGGTGTGAAACTAAATCAAAAAATAAATGGCTTATCTTCATCAAGTCTGATGATTGCAGTTAGATCTTACAATATATATCCAGTGTGGACAATAGCTCCCAAATGACTAAAAAAAAGAAGCTGTAAATGGGATTTTATGCACATACATACGAGGGTGGTTTAAGTGCATGAGTAAAAGTTTTCAGGAATTTTCTTAAACTTCAGGTTTTTTGTTTGCCAACTGACTTCGTATTCTATATAAAACTATAAAAAAAAAATGCTAAAATAAGGAAATTTTACCCATGTAAGTTTCTGATTGCTGTTTTAATTATGCATACAGCCACCTTGAAATACAGAAGAATTCATGCATTCCAACATGTGTTTATTCTGTTCACATACACAAGCACCGAACACACACACAAACATCACGTTGTTTATGAGTCAGTTTTGAGACCGTCCATGTAAAGAAATCTAGATTGTTATTCATTATCATACCATGTCCTTTTTTTTATATTTTACAAGTTAAATATTCATTTGTGGCATTCCTGTAGTAGTGTTTAGTTTTAAATTGATGATTGTTTCAAGTGAACAAAAATTTATTAGATTTATATTTGTTACAATATATTAGAGACATGTTTCTGTTTATTTATAAAAATGACTTATTATTACCCCAAAGGTGGGCATATAGTAATTGCAACATTCGTCTGTCTGTCTGTCAAGATTTCGTTTCCACAATTTTGACATTCATTGACTGATTTTGATATTACGTGGCAAAAAGTTCACCATCCATCATGAGACGATGTGTCGCGTGCAATCCCAGGTCTGTAGCTCCAAGGTCAGGGTCATACTTAGAGTTTAAAGATCAAAAATGGGGTCTATTTTTTGTGTCTGCTCTATAACCTGACATTCCTTGATGGTTTTTTTCAATTACAGGCAAAAATGTTCACCATCATGAGACAAATGTCATGCATCCCAGGTCTGTAGTTTCAAGTCGAGGTCACTCTTAGAGTTCAAAGGTTTTTTTGTGTGTGTGTCCGCTCCATATCTTTGTCACTCCTCAACAGATTTTGATTTTTCTTTTCATAAATGTGCAACATAATGATATAATGTGTTACGTACAATAACCAGGTTCATAGCTGAAAGGTCATGGTCACACTAAGAGGTCAAGTGTCATAACCCCTGATAGTGCATTGGTTTGCCCTCTGTCTGGCTTTCCAGACATTGGTATGCTGTGATAACCTAAAAAACATATTATAAGCTAGCTCAGTGAAACTTAATATATGATGGCAAAATGGAGATTATGCACCTCACTTTGATATTTTTCTTGGATAAGTATTAATATTAATGAACCAAAAAATAAATCCATGTATGATCTACCTCATCTTACTTGGGTTGTAACCATATACAGATTGTTACAATACACAGGTTGTTACAATACAGAGATTGTTACAATACACAGGTTGTTACAATACACAGGTTGTTACAATACACAGATTGTTACAATACACAGGTTGTTACAATACACAGGTTGTTACAATACACAGATTGTTACAATACACAGGTTGTTACAATACACAGATTGTTACAATACACAGGTTGTTACAATACAGAGATTGTTACAATACACAGGTTGTTACAATATACAGGTTGTTACTATTTACAGGTTGTTCTATTGGTGTTGTCCCATTTATCTCCCTTCCATATGTATCATGTATAAATGTGACAATATAAGTGTGGAGGGAGGGGGGACTGAACCTAGCCATTAGAGGCTGTATTCACAAAGCACCTGAAGTTAAATTTTTCAATTAAGTGAGAAATCGGTGATTTTTGATAGAAAGTATTTCTACTTTTTCATTCCTAAATAGTGACACTTAGTATGTAGTGGCATATATTTGCTTAAATTAGCTGTTTGGATTGCAAGTTAAGTATTTCGAAAAAAAAAATAGATTTGTAAATTTTTACACAAATTAAGAATATCTTAAGATGTTATATGAATGCAGCTCCACGTCTATGTTTACAACATTTTTATTACAAATAATCAGAAGTTAATTTTTCAAAAGTTAATAATCTTTTCAGTTAGAATGTGGGTAGGCAGGTCTGATTATTTTTTAGCTATGCTGTTTTTCAAAAAAGTCATGGTATTGACAGCACTGTTGTTGTCATTTATGAAAAACTTTAACTTTGGCCTAACTTCTAAACTATTAAACCGTTTGTCATCGAACTTTATATACTTGTTCACTGTCACAAAGGTTGCATATTGTCAAGGGCCATAACTCTTAGATCCATTTTGACAAATTTTTTCTCCACTTTCTTATTAAAAAAAAAAGAAAAAATAGACAAGCATTGTCATGGGGTTGCAGTGCTCTTGTTCTAATGTGGAATGATAATCCTATTTGCTTAAGTTTGCAAACTTACAACAGATTGCAAGACTGACTTGAGGGTGCCTTGGTCCAGTGGTTTCAGGTATGACCATGGGTCAGAAGATTGTGGGGACAAGAAGTTTCATGATCTTCCCAGGTGTACTGGTCCAACCCAGGAGTCCATCAAGAAGAATTAGTTCAGTTTGTAAAAACTTAAATGACTTGGAATAGCAAACTTATTCCTTCATATATTGCATAATCCTGGTTTATGATGAATGTTTACAAAACCTGCATGTATTACAACACTAAATATTCCAGATTTATAATAAATATTTACAAAACCTGCATGTATTGCAACACTAAATATTCCAGATTTATGATAAATATTTACTAAACCTTGTATGTATTACAACATTGAGTATTCTTGATTTATGATAAATATTTTTAAAAAACCTGTGTTTTACAACATTGTGTATTCTTGATTTATGGTAAATATTTACACACCTGTGTGTAATACAACATTGAGTATTCTTGATATATGATAAATATTTACAAAACCTTTGTGTATTACAACATTGAGTATTCTTAATTGATGATAAATATTTTCAAACCTTTGTGTAATACATTGAATATTTCTAATTTATGATAAGAATTTACAAAACTCATATGTATTACAGCATTGATTATTCCTGATTTATGATAAATATTAACCAATTTTGTGTGTATTTTTGCGTTTTGATTTAAAAGGTACGTCAGTATCTGTATTGTAAAGAGAACCTGTGATCATTTAGAAAATGAAATCCCGAATGCAAATATGCTAACTTATGTATACAATCACTTATTTTTAGAGCGCACGTTCAAATTGTTTTTATCATACTGTTGCCTAAGTAATTTATAAACATTTTTGAACATGATCTTTTTCACTTGTCTGTGTTTGAAATTTAGTTGTAGTATTATGGGTTTCACAAGATTTTGATGAAATTATACAAATGGACGGAGAGCAACTTAATTCATTGCTTTATAAAGTGATTATTTAACTCTGAAAATAAAATTGTTTTACAAGATGTTTTTTGTTGAATATTCCTCGAAGGGTTATAATCCCTTGTGGGGTTTCCGTGCTAGAGTGGATATAGACGCTGAGATTACTGGCACTTAGCCCTTCACCGCTGGGGGTCCAAGTCACGGTCTAGTCGCTCTCATCTCTCATGCGAGAAAGTTTTCCAGCTCGCTTGCGGGATGTCGGTGGTTCTGCCTGGATACGTTTGTGCACTGAGGGACTTATAGGATATTCACCTGACGTTATCTGGGCGTTGCTGTGTTTCTGAAATAAAGTACAACTCCACACAATTTACTGTACAGGAACGGTAATCAATTTGTGTGAGGGATTAATTTTCGTCTATTTTGTGAAGGCGTCACCTATGAATATCAATCCCCACGAAAACTGTTCATTAAGTAGACCTCATGACTTCTAGATCACGAACCAATGAATACTTGTATAAACGACATTGGCTTTATTACTGACTCCACGAAATATAATGTCAACGGAAAATGATGAGTTTATACTCACAGTCCTATGTATTATGTGCTAACTTTTCACTCGGCCTGATGTCAGGACATCAGGATGCGAGGTGTTAATATCGGACCATACGCTACGTCCGTCACGTCGTACATGTAGTGAGGCAGTACTACACATGTATCCATCTGTTGTAGGAGTGAAATTCTGTTTAATAATGGCTGTTGTAGTTAAACCAAAGCAAGCAAACACTTTTTTTTCTCGATAAAAATCACTCAATGACTTTTTTTTACATTTAATTAACATTAAAATGAATAATGAAAATTAACCTGTTAACTTTCAAACAAAAACGGTTGGCTAAATTAAAGCTATATATACTCAATATGATCTCCCTTTAACCAACTGGTTGTAGGGAGAGCAATAAATAACGAAGTTATGGAACTTTTGGCTTGACCCATTCGTATTATACTGTTAAGTTTTAACTTATTTATGTTATTTCGATTAGGAGACAAATTCTTCCAACTTATACTTATCCCTCTCGACTGCTCCTGGGTTGGAACAGTACTTTGCTCCTGGGATGTTCATGAAATTCCTTGTCATTTCAACTGTACATGTAGTGTTTTAATTGTATATGAATCTGGCATTGAAGTACATTTTGTATATGTAAGTTTCTTCAGTTTTAACTAAAGTTACCAAAAGATCGTGAGTTCGATTATTTCATTTAGCATTTAAATGTAAATCTGTAAATGAATATTGATAGAGTAATGGGGTAACTAAATTATTCAAACCATAAAATTGTTCCCCAGAAATGAAAGAAAGATAAAAAAAAAACACGTCCGTACATAGGACCAGAATTTGCTTATCAAACATTTCATGCGTATGGTTGTAATTTAGTAACTCGTGTTACCATGGAGACGATCTGACAACATCAGCGTGAATAAAACTTACTCAATCATGAAATTATGGTCGATATGACATAGCTATTGAACCCTTTTGATTGTTCATAGAGTTTAGATATTTCTTTTTGAATCGATTGCGAAACGGTTTTAGCTGTATGTGACGTAACTTATAGGACCTACTTTCTGAGGATTTGATTCTCTACTTTGAAAACCGAAGAACCACTCAATTTTGTAAAAATGATCAAACGATTAAAATAGTTCTACAGCACAGGTATGAAGAGATTGAGCAAATATGTTGAAAAATAAAATTTGTGTCAAAAGTAAATATTTACGGGACACAATAATCTTCTGTGGCATAAAAGCACAAAATGACTAATTCCCCATGTTGCTTAATCATCATTTTACCATGCGGAGGAATACAGTTTGTTTTGATGCAAAGGTGGCTAGTAAATAATTTTGGATTGTAAATATGCAATTTTCGGTCATTTTATGGTATTATAATAACCCATGTAGAAAGCTTGAAGTCCGATACAAAATCCGTGTAACATTCTAATAACCACATCAAGCTATCGACCTCAGATACCTTCAGGGGTTATTTGTTACACTATAGAATAACCGAAACCTGTATATCTACTAACCAAAATTACTAACGAGCCACTGACTTTTGCATTATTACTTCAATGTATGAATAGATTTGTACATTGCTGTACTAAAGTTCTGTCCTGTTCTACAGTTTATAAGAATTATATCAATATGCATATCTAAATCAAAAGGAAGCAAATCTAAAACAACAGTCTTTCATTATTTTATTTAAGTTTGGTGTCTGGCAAAAAAAAAAGTTACCCAGCAGATCTGCAACTCGTGAAACCTGCTTTCACCTGAGACACACACAACTTCAGTGCCTTCAGCGCTTTGATTAAATATTCTACGTTTTACGGGTACATTAAATTTTGTACCCGGGAAGGATGTTCCGGCCGTGGCTCCATCCCTACAGATAAGCTGTAAAAGTACAAATAGAGTCACAGAGTCGTATCTGCCTATGAATACTTTGTTAAATGGCAAAATGTATTGATATAGGTGTTGCATAATGCCGACTTATTAGTCTTAGTAAAAGTCTTACTATTTTAAACGAAATATGCACATAAGGAAAACAAGTTTTTGCAATTAATACTTACTTATCCCTCTGGACGGTTCCTGGGTTGGACCAGTGCTTTGCGGCTGGGAAGGTCATGAAAAATCCTTGCTCCTACGTTCGAACCCACAACCTTCGGATCCGCAGTTGGATACGTTACCACTGGACCAATGTGCCCTTTTAAGCACATTCTCGGCTAAGTGATATTTGAGACTTTATCAATATTGAAACAGTGTTTGAATCACTCCGTCATACTCAAACTGAAGCCCCCGACAGGGTCATTCGGATTTTCATGAGAGGAAGCCTTCCAGCTGGCTTGCGGTAGGTCGGTGGTTCTACCCGGATGTCTCCGTGCATTCGGGGTTTTCCTCCACCTGTATTTAGCCATGACTTAAATACTGTCGAAGCGACAGTAAACTCAAATAGTCAAGTCAAGTTAAGTCAAACTGAAGCCTAGGAATGATTTGATCAAGCTCAAACTCAAGTTGGGCAGAAATCAGGAAATTAGCCTAATATCGTAATGAAGTATTATTCGAGAACACGGGACAGCCTTTGGGTACAATATTTTTGGATCCACACATGTCAACGACAGTATTGCAATCATTTCGGGGACACTGTCTGCATGAGACATACAGAGAGAGAGAGAGAGAGAGAGAGAGAGGTTGCCTCAAGCTAAACATATTTGGCAAGATACACAGAACTAGACCAAACAAGGCTGCAACATGACAAGGTATGCGGTTCGAATCCATGGCCTCTATCCACTCGGCCGCGGGGGCTTGGTATTCATCTATATCGATGTGAGGGTGGATAAACATACTCATATGATGTGAAATAGTGACAGGTGCTAGTGTTCAACTGGTACATGATGTTTTACTGGTATGGATGTTCAAATACCATGAGGTTGTTAGGGGCAACGGTGCAGATAAATGTTACGCGCTCAGTTATGCAGAAACTAGATTTGAGAGATTATAGTGCGTATAACTCTCTCTCTCTCTCCCTCTCTCTCTGCGTAAGTTTGTACTTATATATTTGATAGAAATACATTTGGTTTATTTGTGCATAATGCTTTAGAAGAAAGGGTTGGTAAGATATATAATTATTTTTATTTTCAGAACTTTACTTTATTAACTTAAATCAGAAAGCGGACAGAAGTGGATTCACAAATTTTCAGAAATATTTTTTTCTGTTTTGCAAGTTTATCATACGATGGTTTTCTTCTTAATAACAAAATGTTTCAAGTATTTCGAGTTTTTAATGTTAAATTCCATTGGGGAACATGCATATAATATAATGCAATGTTAACGTAAGCATGCTTTATAAATACATTATGAGATCTTAACACATGAGAGTTAATTAAAAAAGTCAATTGACAATAATATATATATCATATTTCCATATGATTTTAATCGATATCGGAGAATCTATAAAATCCAATATATTTATAAAGAAAAGATCAGTGAAATGAATATAATAAAAAAAATCGTACAAATATACGTAATTATACAAGTTTAACCCTACCAAAAGTTCCTTCCAGGGCATTTCTAAACTATGAAGTATGAAGTGAAAGCTGTTTTTCAGCATTTGCATATGGAAGGGATAACCTTAGAGTACGAAAAGGACCAACTGTATTGGTGGTTGAACATTTCTCTCCAAGTCAAACCTTTCTTAAGTTCTTCTTTTTTCTTTAAATCATGGTAGCACAGGAAATGAAGCAAGAAATTCAAGGACTTAAATAGGGCTAAGTTTAATTTAGGCTGATATCGTATTTTCTTAAACGGGACAACACGAAGCCGTAATTTAAACCTACGCGCACCTGCTAGACTGACTAAAATGGCCGATAAAATGGCGGTTAAATGGCGGACATCACGTGAAATGAAATGGCGGATAAATGGCGGTTTCTGCTATCACGTCACTTCCGATTGGATCCCGTCTCATCGTAGGTATCATGAGGCAAATCAGATACTAAGCGGGATAACATCTCCGCAGGAAGCGAATCTGAAACTGTCAAGTATAGATGTTCCTTCCCATGGGAAGGAACAATTAAGTGTATTTTAGATTTAAGGTCCCACCGACAGAATTTCAGTCGTTCGGGGACTTTTGTCTACAATACAAGATAAAGTGCTGCCTCAATACACTATAAAAACGTAGTCATGTGGCATACCACACCAAGTGACATTATGATTATCCTGACACCAGGTCTGCCCGTCCTGGAACTACCCTGAGCGCAAAGCAGAGAGCTACCAGTACAATTTCAGCGACTTTTTTATGTCGCGGTCGTGGATGATAGTATATCACATAGATCTACTTGTTATTATATTGGAGTAATCTACCGCTGATCCGGACTCCACCGGGGTAGAACCACCCGCCTACCGATAGCCAACTAAAAGGCTTCCTCACATTAACGTTTTCAAATTAATGATATTAAATGAACAGAACGCTTGATTACATTCATACTTAATCCTGCTGTGCGCTCGTATATTCTGTATATACCAATGCATTGTAGACAACGCCCATTATTCAAATCGTTTATATAAATGCATGATTATCAAATTTAACCATGTCTGGCACATCTCAATTTAAATACAGAGATTCACAAATGTGAAATAACACAAGGACATGGTGTTTTAGTGTCCCAGTATCTTATAATTGTTTGAGCTAACTTCGAGTGCACTTATACCATAAAAGCCTCTATGTGAACGTTATCCCTCTCAAATCTCGAAAAAAAGGTTATTTTCGCGAAAGATACCATAAAAATAATAGTAAGTTATAGCTTTAGCTCAAACAACGTAAAACATAAAATTAACATACAAGGGGTACTTCAGATGTTGTGGATTTTCTTCATATCTCTTCTACTTCGGTATATCAAATTTGCTCAAGTTATAACAAAAGTCCACGGACCTCTGAAACACTCCTCGCACTAGCTTACTGCTTTCAGAACACACCACGCCAACTTTTCTCAATATATTAGCATATAGTGACCTGTTGGAACAACTAAGGATTCCGGGGGATTTTCCCGTTTGCTTTCATTTCATATTTCATTATGTAGAAAGATTAAACATTAAGAGGTTAATTAAGCATAATTTCAGGCTTTGTCCTCAAAAAATGTGCAAAAATATATTTTTGCTTAAACGTACTGGGACTTTAAGTTAAACCAAGAATATAATACATACTGTTGTTGTTGTTGTAGTTTGAAAAGGTTGACAGGTTGACGTGGTGAAGGACTGGGCATAGGTACCCGGTGACAAGATGGCGTAGTAAAGGACTAGGCACGGGTACCCGTTGACAAGATGCCCGGTGACAATATGAAGTAGTGAAGGACTGGGTACAGGTACCCGGTGACAAGATGACGTGATAAAGGACTGGACACAGGTACCCGGTGACAAGATGACGTGGTAAAGGACTGGGCACAGGTACCCGGTGACAAGATGACGTGGTAAAGGACTGGGCACAGGTACCCGGTGACAAGATGACGTGGTGAAGGACTGGGCATAGGTACCCGGTGACAAGATGACGTGAAAAAGGACTGGGCACAGGTACCCGGTGACAAGATGACGTGGTGAAGGACTGGGTACAGGTACCCAGTGGCAAGATGACGTGGTGAAGAACTGGGTACAGGTACCCGGTGGCAAGATGACGTGGTGAAGGACTGGGTACAGGTACCCGGTGACAAGATGACGTGGTGAAGGACTGGGTACAGGTACCCGGTGACAAGATGACGTGGTAAAGGACTGGGCACAGGTACCCGGTGACAAGATGCCCGGTGACAAGATGACGTAGTGAAGGACTGGGTACAGGTACCCGGTGACAAGATGACGTGGTAAAGGACTGGGCACAGGTACCCGGTGACAAGATGACGTGGTAAAAGACTGGGCACAGGTACCCGGTGACAAGATGACGTGGTGAAGGACTGGGTACAGGTACCCGGTGACAAGATGACGTGGTGAAGAACTGGGTACAGGTACCCGGTGACAAGATGACGTGGTGAAGGACTCGGTACAGGTACCCAGTGACATGATGACGTGGTGAAGGACTGGGTACAGGTGCCCGGTGACATGATGACGTGGTAAAGGACTGGGTACAGGTACCCGGTGACAAGATGACGTGGTGAAGGACTTGGTACAAGTACCCGGTGACAAAATAATGAGGCGTCATGCCGCAAGGCATCCCCTTATCTGTCTCGTGTCCCTCCCACCTGCATCTCCTGAAAAAATGGGAGGAAATGACGTTGGGGCATTAGAATAGCACTCATCGTAGGACACCCACGACATATTCGTTCCGCTACTCTGTGATTGGTGAGAAGCGTATTCAGCCGACGATAAATAAAACTAATCGAACAAATGAAGTGCCATATGATCTGTATCAAAGGTTATATCAAAGCCTTCTTACTACGGGAAGAACTGAAAACTGTCACAGGAAAATGCGCGTGGGTGAAATCAATATGAACTTTTTTCGCCACACCTTACATGTTATTAAAATCCGTGAATACATTAAAATTATTGTATTATACCCAATTTTTTGAAAATGTTAAAATTGTAATAGTATTAATTAATGATGCTAATAAGTATAGGAATTTATTCATTAGGCACACATTTGAAATAAATGATCTTTTCAGCCTTGCTAATGAGGCAATAAATCCAAGCTCGTGATGTAATTTGTGAATGGACACAACACTGTTGATTTTTAATCTTCACTTGAGTGAAGATAAATAGCCGGTAGGGTGGACATGTAAATCTTTCTCTACGGACAGCGGTCATTTCAAGTGACCGTTTCAACACCCGTGTTTGTCCGACTAATTTGAATCATATCACAGTAGGGCGTGTTACATGCGCTGATAAACTCAATTCATTCATGAGGTTTGTGAGCTCACTGAAAAAGGAGAATTAAAGAGGTGCCTCCCTATGATAAATCTAACCTCGTCACGACTGACTGAGCGCTCGACTCACGAACCGTGGAACGGATATAGCGTACCTGTTCGTTGATGTTTCTATTTTTATAACACTCGTTATATTTCGTCTGCAAACTTGGATTACACTCTGGTATTTACATTGAAGAAAACGGGTGAGTTTTTCAATTCTTTTTCTATTTAATTCCACATCTTTTTTATATGACCATGTGTCATTTTTGACAATATACACGGTACAATATATATGGGGAGTTCACTGTTGTCTGTGTCGGTAATACTAAACTGAATCAAAAACAGGGCGTGGATCACAGATCAACACGACACGACCTACGTATAGCCTGCAGATGACCACAGTTGATCGGTTTAATGAGGATTATGGACATTGAAAAAGAACACTGCTTATTTGATGAAATATTTCTAGAGCCAGCCGAACGTTTATGTGTTTATTCTTTTTCTGCGAGGTCCACCTATTTTGATATCCATGACCAAAGCATCACGTGTTTCCCTGGCCAGCAGCAGGACCTGTATGTTGTCCAGTGTCCTTGTGGTGTCTCAAGACAGATCTGACCACTATGACCTTGTACATCTATATGCACACTGATCATGATTGGTTATGTTGACTAAGAGATGGCTGTATCCATGGGAACAGGCCTGTAAATATAACATACATTTAAATCTTTCAATTTCGTTTAAAATTGAAATTAAATAAGTTCTACAAAGTACTAGATATACAAAGAATGTTCACGGGATATGTTGATATAAGACGATCATTAACACACACCGCCCACGGCCATGGATATTATCGAGTTTCATCATTTTAATCCGTTATCCATCTACAGTAATGGTGTTTTTGATCACCACTTATGTCACTAGGGACCAGGGGTACACAGTATATCGTGGAATCTCACCTAACTCGAGAATATAGTCTAAAACTCTCTCTCTTCTCTCTCTCTCTCTCTCTCTCTCTCTCTGTTTCACACACACACACACACACACACACTGTTTATCTATGTTTTAGTATCTGTCTGCCCACCTGTCATTTTGCATTCGCTTAATGTCAAATGTATTTAAATCTCTCTCTCTCTCTCTCTCTCTCTCTCCTGTGATTCTCATCGCCGCCTATGACGTACTGTGGAAGCATGCTGTTGTGGATTCGATCCTCGGACATATCTGGCATGCGCTCTGTATGCCAAACCGTATTCATCTGGTCGCTTACAGTCAGCTTTGGAATTGTATTAGGACCATATACCATGCTATTCACGTGCATCTTATGCAGTACATAGGTAGACGTGGACATCGTGGTTAATGGCACTGAGACGGGCTCATAGCTGACTGTAAGCGTATGGTTGCATACGGTTCGGCATATTGAACGCACGCCTGGTATAAAACGGTACGGTTTCACTCGAATAGAAATGACGTGACGTCACATTATCGACACGCATGAGAACCATGGGGCCTGAAGGAATGATCAATAAATAAAATACAGATTTGAGATTTTATTTAAAAGTCAATGCCCATTTATACAATAAAACAATTAAGAGCCATCTGGTATCAAAACAGCTAATACAATGTAGATCTAACAATTGCGATTTCAAAAATTTAAGGTGTTCTAGCTCTTGTTAGTTAAGTAACATATACTTTCAGTCGTGTTTCTGTGACACACATGAAAAATTAACATGTGTATACTGTAGATCTTTGATTTCCCACGTTTCAGTTTTCACCCATGATGATATCATTCAGTCTGTGATGAAGGCACTGTTCCGCGACGCGCGTGTATGTCGCGGTATACCGGTGGTTAGAGATTCCATTATTAATGCTGTCACCTCCAGTATGACACTTTTAAAACAAACTGGTCCAGATATGTTTTTATACTGGTTGTCTGAAATGGACCAGCACTATTGGGGGCTGACTGACTGACTGACTGACTGATTGATTGATTGATTGATTGATTGATTGATTGATTGATTGATTGATTGATTGATTGATTGATTGATTGATTGATTGATTGATTGATTGATTGATTGATTGAAAAATACACATGCTAAGCCAAAATGAATCAGCAGCAGCGGTCAGAATATACAAACATTGTACATCGGCATATACATGTTGAGGTCATGTGTAGAATGTAAGTTTTATTCAAGGATGACACACGCATATCAGGGCGATAGTGTTTGATCATGTAATATATTCTTCACTGACAAACTGAAGTTGCACGACAATCAAACTGTACAGTAACTGACAGCAATTCTATAAAGGTAATCTGTTTCTATATAATAAGGCCACCATTGTCTCTCTTGTTGTGCTCTATCTCTAGATAGTCGGACAATCATTCCCTCTAAATGTATTAATTTCTGTATTATTATTCAGTAATCACCACTCTAAATGTATTTATTTCTGTATTATTATTCAGTAATCACCACTCTAAATGTATTCTACTTCTGCTGCTATCCTTCTAAATGTACTCCTCTTTGTAAATGTTTTTTTTATTTCTATATAAATGGACAGCCATTATATTCTCTCTCTCAATGTACTCTACTAAGTCCTAGCATTCGTTGGCGCGGTGTCAAAATAATGCGACTGCGTGTGGCATCATGTCATATGACTACGTGATATTGCTGTGTGACAGCAATATATATCAGTCTCAAATAGACATAGTCTCAGAATGACTTAAATATTGTCCTTGGGACGTAAAACCCAACAACTACTTCTGTTACGATGGCCAGCCACTCTCTATCTAAAAGAACTCTATTTCTTTACCCATTTTCTCTCTCAATATACTCCTCCTTTACTCCCAATGCACTCTTCTTCTTAGAAGATAGCCAGGGGCCCTCTTTCTTTATGAGTTCTTTTTCTTATTTTAGAATTTTTTATAACTGAGCAACCCTCCTCTCCCTCAGTTTAATCATTTATTGTATGATTGCAAGGCCATCTTTGAAATCTATGTATGTATACATGGAGAGCCATCCCTCTCTAAATGTTCGCTATTTCTGTATAGATGGACTGCCATCCTCTCCCTCAATGTACTCTTATTCCTGTATAGATAAACTGACATCTCACTCTCACATGTTTTAAGTGTGTGTCTTTTCTATGAAATATTGAACGGTATTCGGCCCTTCTCCCTTACACAAATGGACAGCCATCCTCATCCCGAATGAAGTCTGTCTGTATTTTAAGAAGAGTATTCCTCTCTCGATTAGACAGTCATCTTGTGTATTAATGCCCTCTTTTTCTGTATAGATGGACAGTCATCTTGCCTATAAATGCACTCATTTTCTGCATAGATTGTCAGTCATCTTGTCTATTAATGCACTTTTTCTGTATAAATGGACAGTCACCTTGTCTCTTAAAGCACACTTTTTCTGTATAGATGGACAGCCATATTGTCTATTAATGCACTCTTTTTTTAATAGATGGTCCGTCATATTGTCTATTAATGCACTCTTTTTTGAAAAGATGGACAGTCATCTTGTCTATAAATGCACTCTTTTTCTGTATAGATGGACAGTTATCTTGTCAATTAATGCACTCTTTTTCTGTATAGATGGACAGTCATCTTGTCTATAAATGCCCTCTTTTTTGTATAGATGGACAGCCATCTTGTCTATAAATGCCCTCTTTTTCTGTATAGATGGACAGTCATCTTGTCTATAAATGCCATCTTTTTCTGTATAGATGGACAGTCATCTTGTCTATAAATGCCATCTTTTTTGTATAGATGGACAGCCATCTTGTCTATAAATGCCATCTTTTTGTATAGATGGACAGTCATCTTGTCTATAAATGCCATCTTTTTTGTATAGATGGACAGCCATCTTGTCTATAAATGCCATCTTTTTTGTATAGATGGACAGCCATCTTGTCTATAAATGCCATCTTTTTTGTATAGATGGACAGCCATCTTGTCTATAAATGCCATCTTTTTTGTATAGATGGACAGTCATCTTGTCTATAAATGCCATCTTTTTTGTATAGATGGACAGCCATCTTGTCTATAAATGCCATCTTTTTTGTATAGATGGACAGTCATCTTGTCTATAAATGCCATCTTTTTTGTATAGATGGACAGTCATCTTGTCTATAAATGCCATCTTTTTTGTATAGATGGACAGCCATCTTGTCTATAAATGCCATCTTTTTTGTATAGATGGACAGCCATCTTGTCTATAAATGCCATCTTTTTTGTATAGATGGACAGTCATCTTGTCTATAAATGCCATCTTTTTTGTATAGATGGACAGCCATCTTGTCTATAAATGCCATCTTTTTTGCATAGATGGACAGCCATCTTGTCTATAAATGCCATCTTTTTTGTATAGATGGACAGTCATCTTGTCTATAAATGCCCTCTTTTTTGTATAGATGGATAGTCATCTTGTCTATAAATGCCTTTTTTTTGTATAGATGGACAGTCATCTTGTCTATAAATGCCATCTTTTTTGTATAGATGGACAGTCATCTTGTCTATAAATGCCCTCTTTTTCTGTATAGATGGACAGCCATCTTGTCTATTAATGCATTCTTTTTCTGTATAGATCGACAGTCATCTTGTCTATTAATGCATTCTTTTTCTGTATAGATGGACAGTCATCTTGTCTATTAATGCACACTTTTTCTGTATAGATGCAGTCATCTAGTCTATAAATGTCCTCTTTTTCATCATCTCTGTAAACGTATTCTATTTAATGTATTTATGGAAAGCCATCCCCTCTCTAAATTTGGACATTCATCCTCCCTCTAAATTTATTCTATTTCTGTATAATTAGACAGAATCTCTAAATGTGCTTTGGGGGTACCCTATGTCTGTATAACATAACTGGATAGCATTCCTCTAAATGTGCTCTATGTCTGTACAATTGGACAGCCTTCCTTTCTCTAAATTACTCTTTTATTGTATGATTGTACAGCCATCCTATGATCGCTTTTCCTGTATAGATAAAGCCCCAACTGTATTTATTTCTGTATATATATACGTCGTGATTTTGAAGTGATGTATATGTCTCATGTAAGCAACATTCTCAACTTGAAATGACTGAAATGCAGTCGGTGGGACGTTGAAAACAAATAATCAAGTGACCATTAATATGCACATGCATATTTTCCTTGGAAGTTGAATTTGCTGTCAATAAAGCAACAGCCTTCCAGCTGATTTGTGTGGTCGGTGGTTCCACCATCGTACTTGAGCTACGAATTCCCATTCTTCATTCATTTGGATAGCATTATGGCATATTTCTGTAACATAAGTAGTGACACACATTTATGCTAGAGCAAGAGTATTAATACAATGTTTAATCATTTGACATATTTATTCTACAATGCAGACAACAAGATAATACATATTTATTCTATAATGCAGACAACAAGATAATACAAATATAGTAGAACTGCATTGTTAAAGTGTGTGTATTAATTTTGAATTAGTAACATAAAATAGATGTTGTGGCCCCGTGTTCTCGAAAATACATGTAAATATGATACTTAAGTATGATTTTTATACTTATACTTAAACAATGCCCATTAATTTCAATAGGGATTTGAGAATGATATCGTACTTTAGTAAATTCGAGGCCTGGTCTGTAATAAGATTGGTGTTGTATATAGCTGTAAACGCAATTTGGAACTAGAAAGACCTATTACTATCTGTTTTGTAAAACCTGTTTGTACACTTTATACCGTCCTCGTTAGTTAGTACTTAGAACGTCCGCTCCGGGTGCAGGAGGTCGTAGTTGATCCCCAACCTAACCAAATCGTTAAAATAATACTGAAAGCTCCCAGTTAGGACTGGATGGATCGGGGTCAGGATAATGAGACGTGTGGTATCATGCTATATATCCACGGCGTGATACCGTAGTGTTATATAAAATTCATTTATTCGGGGTCTTTCGGATGTAGCCTTAAAATATAGAAAGGTAGCTAAAGGAAACTATGAGTTACTTATTCTATAGTTGGATGTTCTACATTAGTCACATGACGGTCACGTGACTGATGCATTAATGACTAGTCTCCATGGAAATAAATATGCATGTCTTACATACAAGATTCATTATTATAAAACTGGACAAGCTTAAATGAAAAAATAATTCTACATGGTATAGAATACTATATTTTATTGCGTTGTATTTATTACGAAAGTGTTTGGACGTTGTTCATTGACCACAGGTCCAGTCATACCACTGTGAGTGACCACCCTTCTCATTGTCCGTGTTTCTGTCTGCCTCCACGTGACAGGTCACGCCCCAGTATAACCTATATCCGCTGTATTTCTGTAAACATCTAGTAGTATTGTGACAGTGTATCACCACGGACTGTTGGGGTAAGTGTAATTTCATGGTTCGTGTGTGTATTGGAGCTGCTAATTCTTCCTTTCACCTGTTAATCCAATGGTAAAATTACCATGCAGTAAGTCAACATTTCAATACCAACAATGTACACCGTCTTTGGGAGTTAAATGGAAATCAAGCTTAACGTTTGGAATCAAGTTTTTATGCCCCTATCAAAAATGGGGTGGGGGATATAGATTTGCCTTTATCTGTCCGTCCGTCAGTCCCGAAACTTTGTGATACGCATAATTCCGAAAGTAATTGTACTACAGACTTGAAACTTCATTGATATATTATTCAGAACATGAAATTGCGCACCTGAGTATTTTCATCGAACCTCCGTTGAAGTTGACAGAGTTTTGGGCCTTTGTTTTTAGCTCACCTGAGCATAACGGTGCTCATGTCCGGCGTCCGTGCTTCCGTCCGTGCGTGTGTCCAACTTTAACAATTTTCTTCAAACGACATCTCTTCCTAAACCACTGGGCCAGATTGGATAAAAATGCCTTGCATGAAGCTCTACCGATGTTGTTCGAATGGTTCCGGTCTGTTGCATATCTGGGTCACAGGAGCTAAAAAATAGATTTTTAAAATGAAATATTTAAAAAAATCTTCTCCGAAACCGCAGTGCATAGAGCTTAGATATTTGAGGTGTGACATTGTCTTGTGGACCTCACAAGTGTTCAATGGGGGGAAAATTGGTCCGCCCCAGGGGTTTTTTTTCTTAAATAGGAAAAAAAAAAAAATTGTTACCTAGTAGACCTCTACCAAGTTTGTTCAAATCGTGGCCCTGGGGCAAAATTGGCCCCGCCTTAGGGGGTCACTTGATTTTACAAAGACTTGTATAGGAAAACCATCAAAAACTTTCTCTTCAGAAACCACAAAACCTAGAGTTACTAT
Organism: Solen grandis; assembly: GCA_021229015.1. Taxonomy (NCBI): domain Eukaryota; kingdom Metazoa; phylum Mollusca; class Bivalvia; order Adapedonta; family Solenidae; genus Solen; species Solen grandis. Next base: position 75,534,053 of record CM037780.1, on the reverse strand, counting down.
GTTTACTATTGGACCTCAACCAAATCTGTTCAAACCATGGCCCAAATGCATATAATTCTGAAAGTATTTGTACTACAGACTTCAAACTTCTCATATATATATATATATATATATATATATATATATATATATATTATTCAGGACATGAACTTGTGCACCTGGGTATTTTTATCGGATCACCGTTGACAATGCCCAATTTGCCAGATATTTGAGCACTTGTCTTGTGTTGCTATGGTTTTGTTGCGACCACTCAAGGGGGAACTTAAGACAGGTGGTCTCTAATCTAAGGATTTGAGTTACATACAAGGAAATAGTACAAAACCATGTAATGTTTTTTGAATATAGAAGATTTATAAAGTGTATTAATTTGTTCTTTAAGGTATTAAAATTAATAAAATATAAGAATTGGTTTATAAAACATAAGAACAAACATGCTTTTTAAAAATGTAAAGATACTGTTCAGGTAAAATATCACAGTTTAGATGAGCGGACGGCGAATTAACCAACTTTAAAAAAAGTCTGAGATTTTCGTCTGTTTTTACTTTATTAAGATTGATATTAATTGTTTTTCAGTGTCTGCAAGATATTGAATAATGATTGAAATATCTTTTGAAAATACAAAGGATCTAAGTTTATTCAAACAGTCATTGAATCACTGTCATCCTCACCATCTTCACCATCATCCTGCTTCGCGAAAGGAATTCAGAAGCTTACTGGCACCCAAACTCCAATCAGTTGTTCGTGTCTGAGATATTCAAAGATTTTTATCAATGTCACTTATCATTGTAACACCAAACAAAAGCGATAACATTCTGGCTGACTGGTTTTGCATTAATGCACTACACAGCGGTCGCTTAGCAACTTCGATATAGGCAAACAATAAAGGTTGTTAACTGCGTTAGACAGGTGGGCGCTAAACTAAGTTAATTCAACTTTTAAAAACTCTCGGAAGGAATTTAGAGCTGTCGCATAAGACAGGAGGTCGTTTGTAAAAGGTGGTCGGAAGGACAGGTTTTACTGTATTGTTAGAAAAAAAAATGGTGTTATTTTCTAAAAAAAAATTTATAGAATTATTGCTGTATCTCTTCATTTGCCAGTGCTTTTTTATGTCTTTCACCAAAAGGTGAGACGTATAGATTTGCCTTTGTCTGTCCGTCCATCCCAAAACTGTGACACAGGTAACTCTGAAGATATTTGTAAGACTTTAAACTTCATGGATATATTACTCAGGACATGACTTGCACACCTGGGTGTTGGCCTTTGTTTTGGAAAATGCGACGGATGGGGGCATCTTTGTCCTTTTGACACATTTCTAGTTCTAACTGAATAATCCTTTTAGACATACCCCAGGTTATATTGGTACGTTGTACCTGGGAAAGTCATCAAACATACCCCCTGAAACAGTGTCTGAAGTCACAGCCTCACTCCCTGTTATATGCCTTTACAGTGTGATGGCGCAATACGTTACGTGTTCGATTACTTTTTATGTACATGGGAGAATACGATGATGGCGGAACACTCTCCGAGAGCTCCGGTGTTCTCCCACTTTAAAGACTACTAATGCCACCAGCCAATACCATCAAGTTATCGAGACCTCCATCAAGCCATCGAGACTGATTTATTTACGTCGTTAGACATGCTATAAAGATACTATTCTCGCTGTCGAGGGTGATTTAAAGTCACTACTGCAGGTTCGCGGGTGCCCATGTGATGCACAATATAGGGGCCTCCGTGGCCATGTAGTTGTAGTCGTTGACTTTCTATCACTTTTTTCCTCACCGGTCCTGGTTCAAGTCACGAAATGGCGTCTCGGGTTTTTCTTTATACGAAGAAACCTCCCAGTCGGCCTGAAGTTAATCTACTCGGTTGTCTCCGTGTACTTGGGATCTTTCTTCATCCGTTATCAGTTTGACGTCCTTTTACAGTGCCCGCATTTGTTTTATACAATCATGTAGACACTACATCAATACACTGATTTTCGTCAAAGTGCCATCGAAAATTCAAACCGACAGCCCCTTCTCCACGGGTTTTGTTTAGGGTTCCGGACTTTGTTTACCCTAACATTGGGACTTACACAAAGAAGCAAAACATCATATGGGAATAAATATCTGTATCGCGTTAGCTGAAATTTAACCCATTGATATTGTTTTGAATAAAAGTATTTCAAAAGTCTGCACCTATCGCATGTCGTGTATTGAAATATTTGCATATAAGTTTAAAAAGAAGTACGTTGTGGCTTTCCTACGTACCGTTCACATTCGGATACAGGGATAAATAACGTTAGCTAATTACAGCGTCGGGGTTACCGGGTAAAATAGAGGAGGGCAGATTGGTTACACTGATTGAGTGTATTACATAGTAACACCTCGAATTGCTGTGCATTGCAAAGCTATTGTGAGAATCGTGGGAGAGCTATGTTACCATGCTTGAAAATGATTATGAATTTATAGTATGCACACCTACGTATGGTTGGCTGCAGCTTATCTTTCAGCTGTTGCTAAGAAACTGTTAGGCGTGTCTGTCATGTGAAGTTTGTATTAGCCAAGAAACTGTTAGGCGTGTCTGTCATGCGAAGTTTGTTTGCCATCTACAGTGTCTACAATACACATACATACACACACACACACACAAAGAGAGAATGACATACCAAAATGACTGAAATACTGTCACTGGGACGTTAAACCCAATAAAGAAACAGAGGAGGGGGAGAGAGAGAGAGAGAGAGAGAGTGATCAATTGCCTATATATTGGTGACATGAGATGCTTCTGTGATTTTAATATACATATTCATTGCTGAAATACTTTGCATTCTTTATGCTTCATAAAATACGTTTTAAATAAAAAAAAGAATAAGCTCGATTTTACATGAGTATTAGCAAAGTATATTGAAACATTGATTTGTTATACCATACTGAAAGCCCCGAGTGTAAGAGCATACAGTAGGGTCGATGTTTTGTCAGCGAGTATCGTTCAGACGTGCTTAACTGCACTATACAGGCTCAATGTTGTACATCAAGATCACTCCCCTGGTACTAAATAAACGTATATTCATTTAAGTTAGAATGCATATTTCATGTGTTTGTTTAATAGCTTGGCTTTAATGATCCATTACCTGCATACACAGAGGATACTTCTGAATAAGACAGATATTGTTCTGCCTCACTGTGATATGACGTCATGGTTAAATGGCATCATACCACACCCAGTCACATTATCATGACAACGGGATCCCGTTCACGACGACGATGTACAAATGAACAAGTCGGAAATTAAAATATGTTTTATGTCCATTAAACGTCATTCGAAAACATACGGGTATCTTTGTATACGTACATTCACAGATGTAAACTAGAGTCAGTCTTGTGGTTTCCTTTACAAAAGGTATTAGATTTGGATAATGCAATGAAATGGGTCGTCTTCTTTTCTGTAGTTTTGTGAAACTAAGAAATTATAGATACATTGTATAACATTATATTTACGACTAAGATCAAATTCGTTCATAAGAAGATTAGTGAAACGGAGCTGATGGAAATTGACTTATCCATATAGACACAGTGTCAAGCAATGGTATCCTAGCGACTTTGGTATGTCGCAACCGTGGATCGAACTCACGAAACACCGATTGCGAAGAGAACACTTCAACAATTAAGCACTTACGACCTATCATTAAATGTTTGTACGTGTATTGTAAAGCCCGTATAGTAGAATTCTTGCCGAATGTGTTAAAAAGGTAGTTTTAGTTATACATTCACGCAATTTATCGCAAAATATCTCCCTGTGGTGTGGTTTTGTCCTTTTTTGAGTTGTATTATATTGTATTGCAAAAGAAATGTGTTGTTATTGCAAGACAGAGACTCAGTTTGATTCAAGTTCTACTGTGCTACAAACGGCAAACACATTAAACATTTTGAAAATGGTTCTGGTAGCTACCTTTTGACGCTGAGCATATAGGGGTAGTTCCAAGCCTGGTTGTTTAGTTGTCTGGTTAATGTGACTGGGTATGGTACCATGTGCCAGCAGCCTACGCGGTGTGATACTGAAGTGGACTGTAATGCTGCCGGAGAGACCTGAAACCGACAAATATAGATATCATTTACAGTACAGTCACTTGTAGTACTCCTAAATATCCTAGTCTTTTGTTTTTGGGTTTTTTTTTGTTTGCTTGTTTTGTTATGTTGTTGTTGTTGTTCTTCTTCTTCTCCTTCTCCTCCTCCTTCTTCTTCTTCTTCTTCTTCAAATTATAGGTTCTCGATAAATGTTGTAAATAAATACATACAAAAGAAAATGATTTACACGTACATATATCTTATATCCTATAATATTTGTGTCACGTCGACGTTTATAAATATTTCGTTCCCATTTACATCGAACTGCTAGACGAAAAAATCGGTATATCAATGGGATGTTTATAAATAAGCCTTCTTTTTATACTAACAAATGAAATCAATTTGATGCCCTTTCCCCATGATATATATTAACCTCTAACCCACTATGAAGTACCCCCGCGGTTAAATAATATAAAATGTCATTACACTCCTACAACTGATCGCACTCCCCAATGAGTAACCAAGCTTGAAATATATTCATGAGGATATTAAGCGATATTTTTAGCTATAATGGTTCGCTGTCTTCCCGGGACTAAGGTCATGTAAGGCCTCTGCCAAGTGGGACGGGGCCACAAGGTTCAGAACTATGTATACATTGTCATGGGGTCTAGACGGGGCCTCACAGTACTGTCATCCATCATACAGACAGACAGTCGTCAGATATGGTGTACAATTTGTGTCATTATTAATATTCTGGCAGGTAATAGTTATACTGTTACAGCTTTTATTTATTATCTGTTATCTATTTTTGTACAGTAGCAGCTATGTATGTACAGTTGCAACTATATATGTACAGTAGCAGCTATATATGTACAGTAGCAACTAAGTTGCAGCTATATATGTACAGTTGCAACTATATATGTACAGTTGCAACTATATATGTACAGTAGCAGCTATGCTATATATGTACAGTAGCAGCTATATATGTACAGTAGCAACTATATATGTACAGTAGCAGCTATGCTATATATGTATAGTTGCAGCTATATATGTACAGTTGCAACTATATATGTACAGTTGCAGCTATATATGTACAGTTGCTACTGGTCATACAGTACGTGAACTTTATATCACTTTGACAACTTGGTCAGTTCAATTTAAGTTGTAAAATTATTTTCAATACTTAGCAGGTGATCGTTACTCTTCTGTTACACTATACGCCATCGGCTTAAGTACCTAAGTATCTCACTGACATAATCATATGTAAGTTCAAGCAAAATGCTTAACTTTTTTTCTATTAAACATGCTTAGTCATGAATATATTATCTAGTAATAAATTATACATAAAGTGCAAGATTATCAATGTCATTAAACTCAGGTTCGATGTCCCATCACGTGATACATAGGCTTGCATCTTAAGCCTACGTGTCTGAGACGTTACCTAGCGCCCCACACTGGTGAGCGTTCAAAACCTGACAGGGTCTTCATGATTTTTTTTATTAGATGAAGACTTCCAGCTGACTAGCGGTAGGTCGGTGGTTCTACCCGGGTGCTTCTGTACACAGAGTATCTCCATCCCGCCCCACCCCACACACCTGTAATCATCTAGATGTTACTATATGACTTTAATAATGTCACAGCGATGGTTATACTTATAAAACAAAAACAAACACGATTTTCAGCGAGATGTAAAAAAACATGCTTTATGCTCATAATGAAACAAAACGTTCATATCAGGAATCTGAAATAATGTTGAGTCATCCAGATTGGTGATTTTAACTATAGGAGCTAACGATGACTAAAATTGACTCACCTCAAAATATACGTGTTTCAATTAGGCATTACGTATTTAGGGCGTGTTCATAAAAAGCAAAATACCTTAAATCCTTTGCAAGTGTGAAGTATTAAAAACGTCCATGTACGAGGTTTCATCACTGGGCGTGGCAGAGAGTTCACATACATTTACTGTCAATTAAATATTTTAAAACTTACATAAAAGCCTTGAATGTGGAATATTTTATGCAAGTTTTATAGTAATAGGATAGAACAACCCTTAATTAGTCAGATACACGTACACGTACAATGTACCTAATCGGGGCTCTGTGGCCGAGTGGGTAGTATAACTCTGCATTTTACCGCTGTGGGTTCGAATCTCGGCACGGTCACTCCTTCCAGCTGGCTAGCGGTAGGCCGATGTTTCACCCGAGTGTCTCTGTGTACTCTGAGTCTCCCTCCACTTGAAATCAACTGGGCGTCGCTATTTTTATTTTCATTCAACATAAATGACTACCGACTTTATTAATTAATTTTGACAGTTTTTGGACAAACAGAATGGTGGATCGATCTGTTAGAAACTGTTGATATACATTGTTTACATGTACAGTCAAACCTGTCTTAACCGGCCAGTCACGGACGTAAGAAAAAGTGGCCGCTAAGGATAGGTGGCTGCTATTCGGAGGTCAAATTAAATCTTAGAATGTAATTGCTGGCCGCCTAAGACGGCTGACAGCCGCTAGTAAAAATTTTAACTTTATTCAAACCAAGGTAATATTTTTAGAATATCGTAATGTAAGATTGGCACAGAAACATTATTTCAAGGGATTGTAAATGTGCTTTATACCAGTTTCTTCATGTCCTCAATAAAAAGGCATTGGTATGTATACATGAACTATCAAGACATGGTTGGTATGTCAGGTTTTGTGACACTGAAATTTATATGAACACATTTCATCTATTTTACATGAAGAACGACTTTAGTTTTTTCGCATTTCAGTGAAACTGATTTCTTGTTATGATTATGTATAGTGAAAAATCCTTGACAATCCATAAATAGTGTATACATTAACTGATAATGTAAGGAAGTATTGATATTTGAGATATTTGAAGATTTGAGTCTAAATTACATACTTTAGGAATATATTTGAATTAATTACTAGTACCTGAAGCATACGTAGAAGAACAGGTTTAAAAGCAAAATATTATCTTTATATTTCATTATTCAAATAAGACATTAGCAGGCATTATGCATGACAGCCTTATTACGATTATAATCAATTGTTGAAAGTTCAAACAAGATTATCAATGTCATTAAACTCAGGTTCGATGTCCCATCACGTGATACATAGGCTTGCATCTTAAGCCTACGTGTCTGAGACGTTACCTAGCGCCCAACAGTGGTGTGCGTTCAAAACCTGACAGGGTCTTCATGATTTTTTTTATTAGATGAAGACTTCCAGCTGACTAGCGGTAGGTCGGTGGTTCTACCCGGGTGCTTCTGTACACAGAGTATCTCCATCCCGCCCCACCCCACACACCTGTAATCATCTAGATGTTACTATATGACTTTAATAATGTCACAGCGATGGTTATACTCATAAAACAAAAACAAACACGATTTTCAGCGAGATGTAAAAATACATGCTTTATGCTCATAATGAAACAAAACGTTCATATTAGGAATCTGAAATAATGTTGAGTCATCCAGATTGGTGATTTTAACTATAGGAGCTAACGATGACTAAAATTGACTCACCTCAAAATATACGTGTTTCAATTAGGCATTACGTATTTAGGGTGTGTTCATAAAAAAGCAAAATACCTTAAATCCTTTACAAGTGTGAAGTATTAAAAACGTCTATGTACGAGGTTTCATCACTGGGCGTGGCAGAGAGTTCACATACATTTACTGTCAATTAAATATTTTAAAACTTACATAAAAGCCTTGAATGTGGAATATTTTATGCAAGTTTTATAGTAATAGGATAGAACAACCCTTAATTAGTCAGATACACGTACACGTACAATGTACCTAATCGGGGCTCTGTGGCCGAGTCGGTAGTATAACTCTGCATTTTACCGCTGTGGGTTCGAATCCCGGCACGGTCACTCCTTCCAGCTGGCTAGCGGTAGGCCGATGTTTCTCCCGAGTGTCTCTGTGTACTCTGAGTCTCCCTCCACTTGAAATCAATTGGGCGTCGCTATTTTTATTTTCATTCAACATAGATGACTACCGACTTTATTAATTAATTTTGACAGTTTTTGGACAAACAGAATGGTGGATCGATCTGTTTGAAACTGTTGATATACATTGTATACATGTACAGTCAAACCTGTCTTAACCGGCCAGTCACGGACGTAAGAAAAAGTGGCCGCTAAGGATAGGTGGCTGCTATTCGGAGGTCAAATTAAATCTTAGAATGTAAGTGCTGGCCGCCTAAGACGGCTGACAGCCGCTAGTAAAATTTTTAACTTTATTCAAACCAAGGATATATTTTTAGAATATAGTAATGTAAGACTGGCACAGAAACGTTATTTCAAGGGATTGTAAATGTGCTTTATACCAGTTTCTTCATGTCTTCAATAAAAAGGCATTGGTATGTATACATGGTTTATGCCCAACTGTCCCACTTTTTGATATTTTGTTTCCCAACTGTCCCACTCAAGATTTTTAGCACCTTGCTGGGTGTGTTTTGATAAGGGATTATAATCTATTTCAAACTACAACACATTAAAATGAATTGAAGTTGTATTATCTGATTTTGTTTCTGATTTTTTTGTTTGTTTGTCGCACTGACGGATGCTGAAAATGCAGAGATTCCAGTGGATGTTTCAAGGTTCACAGACTATGTCACTGAACATTGGGTTGAGGGAGACAAGGACAACTGGAACCATTTCGAGACAGAAGGACCAAGAACAACAAACAACTTGGAAGGCTGGCACAACAAACTAAAGAAAAGTATGAGACAGTCACATCCGAACATTTACAAGTTCTTGGAAACAATACAAAGGATTGAAGCTGCCAATGCTATCAAAATTCTTCAGCACAGTGCCGGAGGAGTGAGAGAAAAGAAGAGGAGGAAATACCGACAACTTGAACAGAGACTGTCTGCCCTGAAACACAAGTACATGGCTGAAGAAATCACTGTGATGGAGTATGCCGATTGTGCATCGCATTTGATTCGGTTTGACGAGTAACTCTGTATAGAACAGATCAGTAGGGTGGAATGTCACAGTTGTTTAAATGAAATGCTTGTTTTCAAATTAAAACAAAATACAATAAATTGTACCACATCCGAATATAGCCCTGTCTTTATTTGATTTGTTCATGACACATGAAATAAAAATAATAAATATATGAAAACATAAAGAGTTTGTTTTCTTCATTTCAGAGAGAGAGAGAGAGAATACTGACAACATCCTAAAACATAATAAGTATTATAAATACTTATTATAAATAATTTGCTAATAGCATATAACTTATTATAAATACTAATGCAATATATTACTAACCATAAATACTATTGCAAATTGCTCTTAATAATATAAGACAATAAGACAAATAATTGCACTGAAATATTCCATCCATTTAGGTAAAGACTATAGTCACTCATCCATGACAGTCTATTGTTATCCAATTAAGCATGATTCCCAACTGTCCCACCTTGATTTTTACTGTTTTATATAAAAGTGGGACAGTTGGGAAGACACCGTATACATGAACTATCAAGACATGGTTGGTATGTCAGGTTTTGTGACAATCTGCTCTGAAATTTATATGAACACATTTCATCTATTTTACATGAAGAACGACTTTATTTTTTTCGCATTTCAGTGAAACTGATTTCTTGTTATGATTATGTATAGTGAAAAATCCTTGACAATCCATAAATAGTGTATACATTAACTGATAATGTAAGGAAGTATTGATATTTGAGATATTTGAAGATTTGAGTCTAAATTACATACTTTAGGAATATATTTGAATTAATTACTAGTACCTGAAGCATACGTAGAAGAACAGGTTTAAAAGCAAAATATTACCTTTATATTTCATTATTCAAATAAGACATTAGCAGGCATTATGCATGACAGCCTTATTACGATTATAATCAATTGTTGAAAGTTCAAACACGGTTTAGGTAAACGGGATTGACAGTTTATAATATTAGCGTAGCTGCAAACGAATGTGTGTACTCAGGAATGTGTTATTTATTTCAGACATTTAACATGTTAAGATTGCATACAATCTCTTAAAATATCAAACATATTCAGATAGTAATGCAATACTCAATTATATTTCATATCAACTGGAAAATCATTAATATTCGTGGACACGAATTTTCGTTGAAAACGTGTAAGGTTTTCTCCGTTCTTTATGTAGACATCACGTCCTCTAAATCATGAATCAACGAATAAATGTATCTTCGAATTCTCTTAAAAGTTCATATTCGATGAAATTAAATGTCAATAAAAATAATAAGTGATTTTACAGTGATGCATTTACATTAACGCATTAGTGCACGCCTTTTTATTGCAACTTTGTATATTAATATTTTTCTTATTAACGGAATTTGAACCTCCTCACTTGTCAATATGTAAACCCCCTCACTTGTCAATATGCGGACCTCCTCACTTGTCAATATGTGAACCTCCTCACTTGTCAATATGTGAACCTCCTCACTTGTCAATATGTGAACCTCCTCACTTGTCAATATGTGAACCTCCTCACTTGTCAGTATGTGAACCTCCTCACTTGTCAGTATGTGAACCTCCTCACTTGTCAGTATGTGAACCTCCTCACTTGTCAATATGTGAACCTCCTCACTTGTCAATATGTGGACCTCCTCACTTGTCAGTATGTGAACCTCCTCACTTGTCAATATGTAAACCCCCTCACTTGTCAATATGTGGACCTCCTCACTTGTCAGTATGTGAACCTCCTCACTTGTCAATATGTGAACCTCCTCACTTGTCAATATGTGAACCTCCTCACTTGTCAATATGTGGACCTCCTCACTTGTCAATATGTGAACCTTCTCACTTGTCAATATGTGAACCTCCTCACTTGTCAATATGTGAACCTCCTCAATTGTCAATATGTGAACCTCCTCACTTGTCAATATGTGACCTCCTCACTTGTCAATATGTGAACTCCTCACTTGTCAATATGTGGAACCTCCTCACTTGTCAATATGTGGAACCTCCTCACTTGTCAATATGTGAGACCTCCTCACTTGTCAATATGTGAACCCCCACTTGTCAATATGTGAACCTCTCACTTGTCAATATGTGAACCTCCTCACTTGTCAATATGTGAACCTCCTCACTTGTCATATGTGGCCTCCTCACTTGTCAATATGTGAACCTCCTCACTTGTCAATATGTGAACCTCCTCACTTGTCAATATGTGACCTCCTCACTTGTCAATATGTGAACCCCTCACTTGTCAATATGTGAACCTCCTCACTTGTCAATATGTGAACCTCCTCACTTGTCAATATGTGAACCTCCTCACTTGTCAATATGTGAACCTCCTCACTTGTCATATGTGAACCTCCTCACTTGTCAATATGTGAACCTCCTCACTTGTCAATATGTGAACCTCCTCACTTGTCAATATGTGAACCTCCTCACTTGTCAATATGTGAACCCCCTAACTTGTCAGTATGTGAACCTCCTCACTTGTCAGTATGTGGACCTCCTCACCTTGTCATATGTGAACCCCTACTTGTCAGTATGTGAACCTCCTCACTTGTCAGTATGTGGACCTCCTCACTTGTCAATATGTGGACCTCCTAACTTGTCAATATGTGAACCCCCTAACTTGTCAGTATGTGAACCTCCTCACTTGTCAGTATGTGGACCTCCTCACTTGTCAATATGTGGACCTCCTCACTTGTCAATATGTGGAACCTCCTCACTTGTCAATATGTGAACCTCCTCACTTGTCAATATGTGACCTCCTCACTACTTGTCAATATGTGGAACCTCCTCACTTGTCAATATGTGGACCTCCTACACTTGTCAATATGTGAACCCCCTAACTTGTCAGTATGGGAACCTCCGCACGTGTCAGTATGTGAACCTCCTCACTAGTCAATATGTGAACCTCCTCACTTGTCAATATGTGAACCTCCTCACTTGTCAATATGTGAACCTCCTCACTTGTCAATATGTGGACCTCCTCACTTGTCAATATGTGAACCTCCTCACTTGTCAATATGTGGACCTCCTCACTTGTCAATATGTGACCTCCTCACTTGTCAATTATATGTGGACCTCCTCACTTGTCAATATGTGAACCTCCTCACTTGTCAATATGTGGACCTCCTCACTTGTCAATATGTGAACCTCCTCACTTGTCAATATGTGAACCTCCTCACTTGTCAATATGTGAACCTCCTCACTTGTCAATATGTGGACCTCCTCACTTGTCAATATGTGAACCTCCTCACTTGTCAGTATGTGAACCTCCTCACTTGTCAATATGTGAACCTCCTCACTTGTCAATATGTGAACCTCCTCACTTGTCAATATGTGTAACCCCCTCTCTATACTTAGTCAGTATGTGAACCTCCTCACTTGTCATATGTGACCTCCTCACTTGTCAATATGTGGACTCCTCACTTGTCATATGTGAACCTCTCACTTGTCAATATGTGACCTCCTCACTTTCAATATGTGAACCTCCTCACTTGTCATATGTGAACCTCTCACTTGTCAATATGTGAACCTCCTCACTTGTCAATATGTGAACCTCCTCACTTGTCAATATGTGAACCTCCTCACTTGTCAATATGTGAACCTCCTCACTTGTCAATATGTGAACCTCCTCACTTGTCAATATGTGGACCTCCTCACTTGTCAATACGTGAACCTCTCACTTGTCAATATGTGAACCTCTCACTTGTCAATATGTGAACCTCCTCACTTGTCAATATGTGAACCTCCTCACTTGTCAATATGTGAACCTCCTCACTTGTCAATATGTGAACCTCCTCACTTGTCAATATGTGAACCTCCTCACTTGTCAATATGTGGACATCCTCACTTGTCAATATGTGAACCTCCTCACTTGTCAATATGTGAACCTCCTCACTTGTCAATATGTGAACCTCCTCACTTGTCAATATGTGAACCTCCTCACTTGTCAATATGTGACTCTACTTGTCATATGTGACCTCCTCACTGTCAATATGTGAACCTCCTCACTTGTCAATATGTGAACCTCCTCACTTGTCAATATGTGAACCTCACTTGTCAATATGTGAACCTCCTCACTTGTCAATATGTGAACCTCCTCACTTGTCAATATGTGAACCTCCTCACTTGTCAATATGTGAACCTCCTCACTTGTCAATATGTGGACCTCCTCACTTGTCAATATGTGAACCTCCTCACTTGTCAATATGTGAACCTCCTCACTTGTCAATATGTGAACCTCCTCACTTGTCAATATGTGAACCTTCTCACTTGTCAATATGTGAACCTCCTCACTTGTCAGTATGTGAACCTCCTCACTTGTCAATATGTGGACCTCCTCACTTGTCAATATGTGAACCTCCTCACTTGTCAATATGTGAACCTTCTCACTTGTCAATATGTGAACCTCCTCACTTGTCAATATGTGAACCTCCTAACTTGTCAGTATGTGAACCTTCTCACTTGTCAATATGTGAACCTCCTCACTTGTCAATATGTGAACCTCCTAACTTGTCAGTATGTGAACCTTCTCACTTGTCAATATGTGAACCTCCTCACTTGTCAATATGTGGACATCCTCACTTGTCAATATGTGAACCTCCTCACTTATCAATATGTGATTGTTTTATTTCAGCCTTAATTTTATACTTTTATCACTTTATTCTTGATTAAGAAATAAATATTTAAAACATGTACAAACACAACCTCTCCCCACCCCGGGTCTCATCACTGTTGGGCCGTGTCTTTGTAGACTTGCCCCGATTATCGGTAGATCTTCCTTGGTGCCTGTGCACCACCTGCAAGAAGATAGACGTCACTATATGACTGATTTACTGTCTACTCCAACACAACAACAATGTAACTCGAACTTGCAACCTCCACATATATTGTCAATGAACAATGTTTTCTATTTCAGGGGGAGACGAGGAGACCGTGTGTTATAATTTCGGAATGAACCAGGAGTTCCGCTTCTGACTTGATTGACTTTACAACACGTGACCCGCATCACGTGATAGTCCTGGGACAAATATGGCAGGTACGGTGACATTCAGTTTCAATGTTGTTCTCGGAATTAGATTGTAGTGGTCGATCTGTTCCGTTTTCTTTAGTCGCAAAAGAAAAAAATTTAAAAAAAAAAAATAAATAAATAAATAAAAAGTTCGTGTCTTATTGCTTGGAAAGAGCCATATCTATACTAAAAATAGGCTATGTAGTGAGATCTTTAAGTATGACAGAAAAATAAAACATTAACCATTATACTTATCGTCTTCAAATCAACAAAGCCGCAGTGATCAGACACAATGATATCATCCACAACCGGACAGTCGAGAAAATATAGTATATAGACGTTCAACTTTATAAATACATTAAAATAAAACACTCGGAATATCTCAGCCCCTCACCCCTCACCGCTGTGGGTTCGAATCCAGGTAGGGAATTCAGATTTTTCATGTGAGGAAGCCTACCAGCTGGCTTGCGGTAGGTCGGTGGTTCTACCCGGGTACCTTTATGTACTCGTGGTAATTAGTAATTAGCTGGATGTCGCTATATGGCAGGGACGGTAAACCCCATTACAACAACAACATAAAACACTCGGGGAATCCCGAGATGAGCTGATCATTCAACACCGTAACTCAGAATACAACTCGAAATAATCAAGCAAACGCCTCGGATAATTGCATTTCTATTGTAGAAAATAATGGACGTTTTGAAATAGAGCAGGTTAACTGATGTGTAGGAGCAGTTAATGCATATTTCATTGTATTTGTACACGTTCTTTCATGCAATGGCTCATTTGTTTGAATGTGAGAAATGTAAGATGTATTAATTTACTTTTGTGAAGGTCTCTTCTGGTGTTTTCGACTTCCTGTTCTATCAGTTGGATCGTACATTCGTCACATATAGAATCACTGTCAATCACATCAGTTTTGGGTCGAGAATTGTATTTTCTACAAAAGTGAACTCCTTCCTCGATGACCGAGTGTTTAGGACGTCCACTCCGGGAGGGGGAGGGGGTCGTGGGTTCGATTCCCGTCCGCGACATACAAAGTCGTAAAAATGGAACTTGTATAGATACCATGCTTGGCACTCAGCATATAAGGGTAGTTCCAGGATGGGTCGGGACGTTAAACCCACTAAACAAACAAACAATCAAAAGAGAACGCTTCAAAATATGTCCAGTGAATAATTTCAGAGGTTTTTTTTCAAGTTTCTATGACAAAACATCAAGTAGGAGCTCAACTATAACGACGTTTTTCCCATTTGTTGATCATTTCTGCTACTTTGTTTGACAGAAAAAAATGTCTTCCCTTTTTTTTCAAGCACAAGTAAAGTAAACATATCTGTCTCTTTTGATATGTATATTCGGTCGAACTGCATGGAGATATCTTTGTTAAACATCAGCAAGTTTCACACAATTCAAAATTCTCGCTGCGAGACGTGTTGGATTTGGCTAAGTATACCATAATTATCATAAAATATATATTATCAGCGGTTACAAGTAGATTGCCTGTTTAAACTGAATACAAATTTCCATACCTTTCAAAAATAGAATAGTGTTGTGTTATCATAGTTATCAAAACCAACTTTCGCATTAGTGCAATTATATTGCTAGTCAATTCGGGTAATTAAAACAGTAAAGATATGACTGTTTCAATAACATCATTACATGTAACATTTTTTTCGGTATTTTCATTTGCATAGACTTTGTCTGATGCAACAGGCATGGTACGATATAGACATTTTTACAACAAATAAAATAGGAAAATAATCCGAGCAAAAATGAAATAATCCGGCCAAATGAGAAATAATCCGGTCAAAAGGAAAATAATCCGGTAAAAAGGGAAGGGAATATTCCGATAAAAAGAAGGAAAATAATCCTGCTGTCAGAAGTATTTAGTCTTCTGATAGCTGTAAAGAAACGCTCTCTGGTGAGAGCCTTGGTTTGGGATATAATCCCCCTCTCTCTCTCTCCACCCCCCCCCCCCCCCCCCCCCCCAAAAAAAAAAAAAAGCGAACGTAGCGTTTTTAGCTCGACTATTCGAAGAATAGTGAGAGCTAACCTAGTCACCCTGGCGTCAGCGTCAGCGACGGCGTCGGCGTAACACTCAAGGTTAATGATTTGCGTACAAGTTTTTCTATCTTCTTATATCTCCATAACCACTAAAGGTATTCACTTGAAACTTTACAAATGTAATTGGGGTCATAATGTAGCTCATTGACCTAGACCCATCACTCTAGCATGGATTTTTTACGGAATTATTCCCCTTTGTGTAGTAAGAAATTCCTTGTTAAGATTATGCGTGCAAATCCAATCTCCACAACCACTAAAGGTATTCACTTGAAACTTCACACATATCTTCATGGTCATAATTGTAAACCACTTACCAAGACCCATAACTTTAGCACGGGATTTTAGTGAATTATATCCCCTTTTGAACTTAGAAATTCCTGGTTAAGATTATGCGTGCAAATTCAACCTCCACAACCACAGAAGGTATTCACTTGAAACTTTACAAATGTCTTCGGGGTCCTAATTGTAGGCCATAGTCCAAGACCTATACCTCTGGCATGGATTTTTACTGATTCTCCATTATGTACTAAGATATTCCTTGTTAAGTTTATGCGTGCAAATTAAATCTCCATAACCACCAAAGGTATTCACTTGAAACTTAAATTCACACATGTCTTCATGGTCATAGTTGTACACCACTTTCCAAGGCCCATAACTCTAGCATGGATTTTTTTCTGAATTTTTCCCCTTTGTGAACTTAGAAATTCCTGGTCAAGGTTATGCGTGTAAATTCAATCTTCACAACCACCAAAGATATTCACTTTAAACTTCACATTTATCTTCAGAGTCATAATTGTACACAACTTTACCAAGAACCATAACTCTAACATGGATTTTAACGGAATTATTCCCCTTTGTGACCATATAAAAATACACCCCTAAGTATTTTAAAGTCATGTTATAGATTTTATACTTTGTAGACTTGTTCAGAAACGTAATTGCAATGAGAAGAAAAGAGCAGACACTACCATGTAATTTGACATATACATGACCCTTGCAAGATTCAGCATGTTTTTTTTATACTATAAATCACTGAGAATAGTCGAGCGCGCTGTCTCCCTGACAGCTCTTGTTAATGTTATTGTCACGATCATTAGACGAAGTGCGGGAAGATGGCCGCTATATTGTACGGCTGTCCCCTCTGTGTGTTTCAGAATTGACCGAAGAGCAGAAGATCATTATCGGCGTGTGTGTCGGGGTCGCCGCCCTCATCCTTATCGCTATCATCGTGTTTATCTGCTGTACATTCTACAGAAAGGACAGGTACCGGTAAGTAGACCAGCATCAAGTCCAGTGGTATGGTTATTGACTACGGAACCGCAGGTTTGGTGTTCGATACCAGCCGTTGGCAACCAAACAAGCACATGGCTCTGGTCTACTCCAGTTTAACCTCAATAATATGTATGAACAAATCTATAACTTGTTGAAAATTAATTCCGGAAGGTGCTGTCTGATCTGGGTCTGGTCGGTTTGGCAAAGTGTCAGAATGAGTCTATATGAGGTACAGGGTTAAAGGGATTAGTATAAATAGTGTAAGATTGTTTCCCAAGTTTATCATCAATAAACAACCGTGTCCAGTTAAATCAACATGTCTGATTATCATGTATTCCCTTGGATACGTTTCTCTGGTTACAAACATATTGAAATGTTCAAAAGTGATCTGGAGTCCAGGGGTACTATATGCTGTTGTCATGGTAACCTATCATATCCAACATTAAATGCATGTCCG
The DNA here is from genome assembly GCA_021229015.1 of Solen grandis. NCBI lineage: Eukaryota > Metazoa > Mollusca > Bivalvia > Adapedonta > Solenidae > Solen > Solen grandis. Next base: position 75,516,223 of record CM037780.1, on the reverse strand, counting down.
ACAATAAATGCGGATATTTTTATTACTGGGTATATACGTCCTTGCCCGGATCGAGTGTGCAATTGATTAACACATTTTTTTGGTTTACAGGTGATAAATATTGAGACTGTCAATTTGTAGTAATATATACATAGTACTGATAGTGTGCGTAACTGAGAGAGGTATTTTGGGTTTATAAGATTAATGTACATTCTTCGGGTTATACTTAATGATCGTATAGAAGATTATGCGCAAATAACGTACATATTTGGCATACCATAATTGGGAGAAAGTATGTTGTTGTCTTCCTCTCTAATATGCATGTCAACGACTCGTATTCGATAATTAGATATCAAGAATGAAAAATCACAAGTAAAATATATGTTTCTAAAGAAGGAATTCTACTTTATAAAAACAAGGGCCGTTTTCTGAACAAATCGTAAGATTCTTTTTACAACTTATGACATATAACGAGTGTTATATTTTTTTTTAAACCAAGAGGCTTTTATTGCATTGTATTACTACAATTATTACAATTATAGATAAATGAATGAGATAATATATGGGAGTGGGTAGAAGAATCACTCACTGCCAAAATGTATAGATTTATCCAAATGAAAATTTCTGCTTAAATGATTTATGAATGACGTTGAAAAAGCGAAATATTAAAACAACACACGAATATGTATTTATGTCATGAATTAATAAATATGAAACTTGTAGAGTGTAGTGTTTTAAGCATGAGACTTCCAGTTTTATTTGTCGTATAATTGATTCCACACAACTGTATAACGTTAAATGTATGAAATGGTATCACACAACAATTGTATGAAATGGTATCACACAACATTTGTATGCAATGGTATCACACAACAATTGTATGCAATGGTATCACACTTATCGTAATGGAAGCACACTATATAAACGTTATGTTGCCGTGAACCACAGTTCTGTAAAATAATTACACAGATTCAACATACGTTTATAGCTACATACAATACATGTAAATGAATAATGTAAGTAAGAGAGATGTATCAAGGTGACGCTTCATTAATTGCGACTGAGATCAAACGCAAAGGGGGATAAATCCTGAAATGTATTCAAAATCTAGATAACATCAAAGAAAACTATCGCAATAAAATACTAAATTTACTTTATATTCAGTGAGGTGATAGGGAGTGAATTAATTTTTCATAATAGGTTTCATTACTCTGATGGCTTCAAAGAATAGCAAAATCCCAGTTTTGATTTATATAATGAATCAAGACTATGCTCAAATTTGGTGTCTTTTTTTTTTCCACTTTTCATTGAAATTGCTAAAGACCTGACTTGTAAAGCTCTTTCCAATTGTAAACTATTTCTGTTGCGGCAGCCTAGAACTCTTCCTCAGTTATGTTTATTTTCTATGTAAAAAACAAAGCTTGATCAGCTGGAACGGCAGTAATTGTGTGGATAAAGAGTTGAACAGATTTACACTTGGTGGATATTTGAGCTGCCAATCAATACTGTGTTCAGAAACACCGATGTATTGGCAAGGACTTTATAAGGTTGTAGTAACCGCTTTGCCTTGGTGTATGAAAGGCTCTTGACTACCGAAAGTCCTGGGTTTGGCCTGTCTTGGGCAACATTTATATCAACGTGAACTGGAAGTATTCTGTCAAAGAACCTATGGAAAATTATTGAATTTTATGTTGATGCATTTTAAAGATTTAATTACCCAATTGTGTCAAAAAGGTGTGTCGTGTTTTATCGTGTCTAACAGGATACTATAATGTTCAACAGGTATTACAGGGACACTAGGAGAGAGTGAGTATAGAAAACCTTTACAGAACGACCATTAAACACAGCTGCACGGGGTGGGGGCGGGTGGGGTTGATGGGGGTGCCTTGGTTCCGGGGATCAGATTCATTATATACGCTAAAACACTTGTTACTATGCAGAAACTAACTTAGCAACCACCTTTCAAATAGTATGATAATGTAGCAGTCACCTGTACTAGGCGACCGCGTGCTCTTGTTTTCTATTTATATCGCTTAAAATAAGTTTTACCTTTTTTTTACCAAAAGTCACTCATTGGTTACCTATGATTTAACAGTAACTCTGTTGTCTTTTTCCAACCGATCGAGATTTCCTGCGTTGGAAATTGACATTGTACATATAGATAATCAACATCTTAAATTGATCACGATCCTACAGATGAATATTGAATAAATTGACCGAGTGAAATCACAGGAAAGGGTACTGTAAAATCATTATTTTTCGTTGAAATTAAATTTCGGCGACTATGTATTAAATGTCATTACGTGAATACATTCACTCGTTGATCGCGAAATCAATTAAATGAACGAATAACATGTTTATATCCGTGGATAAAAATCATAAAAAATAGTCCCCCACGAAAATTAATTATTTTACAGTGCCCAAGTATTGCTTTCAATGACGCACTGCTACTTTTTTTATCATTCAACAATCCGCAATACTGACTCTCTCCCTCGGTAACAACTAGAATAACCAGTCCTATGGAGTCCCATTCTTACCACGCTTACTTCGATATGTGGTGGAATGGTGTCTGTATGTCGTTGGCACAATCCTCATGTAACACAATCCTCAGATGTTATTTATCAAGAAAGACCTTTTGCTTACCTGCGCTAACTTACTTTTACCATAGGGAGATGGTGCCACTGATATTTTCATGTAATTTGATGGTTCTTTTTTTAATTTACGACTTTAAATTTTGCACGGTGAAAAATAATGCTTACATTGCTTTAAAGTGCTATATTTTGAGGGTTATGGTGTTGTTTCTTTCTGTTATTGATTGCAATCAGTTTTATATTAAAAGAAACTTACTGCAGTTAAAAGATAAGTTAAACCTTTGTCTGCAGTGATACTGTATAGGGGAATACATGACTTGATGTGTAATGGAGTCGAAAGAAGCACACACATTTCTGCTTTCTCAGATATTAGCTTAAAGAATGGAGTTTGCTTTTAGTTTATTTTCAGTTTATACGTTTAAGATAGCATTAGAATGTTTTTTATTTTATTCAGCGTACAGAGTTATACTAGTAAAGCGTGAGAGAGGAGAGAGAGAAAAAAAGAGACATTTGGGAGAGATAGTCAAGGCGGGGTGAAAGAGAATAGTGAAAACAGGGGCATGATAGACAGATGGGGAGAGAAAATAGAGATAAGATAGAAAGAGTGAGAAAGAGGTAAAAAAAAGAGCAAGAGAGAGTACATAATCGTCGAATATCAACGTATAAGGTTACAAAATAAACCTATACTGTTTTGCTTTTAACTTCCTTTGCTTCATGTAGGTCTAGTTTTATATAGGAAACAAATATCTAAATATGTAAAAATAAAATCTAAATAAATTTATAAATATTAATTTTGTATTTTACTTGAGCCATTCCTGGTAAATATATCACTGGAGAAACGATATTAAAATGTCAGTACATATTAACCTTGGGTATCTTAAGAATCTTACGTTGGTTTTATCAGCTCCATGTGATTTCCTTTTCCCCATTTGTCGGATATATTATATCTTGAATTTCTCTTTTGTTACTATTCTTTTTCTTTTTACTCTATTTATTGTTAAAATACATTAAATTTTCGACTTTTTTGCGTTGTTACAGATTTAGAAACGTTGACGGCAAGTACGTACATGTAGTTAGATTTCATTGATAGTTACTTTCGTTGATTCTGTATTTTGACGCTTTTTCGCGAATAAATGTTCACTACACTAGTTTTAATTGAGTTAAAGTCTTCCAAGAAATTACATCTTTCCCGAGAAAACCAATGATTGTACTGTAGAAAAATCTTCTTTTTTTTTCCCAATGGAATATGAAGTTTTTATTGATCTGATTTGCTAGAATCGGTATTGATCTGTCCCTGCGGTCGAGTGATAATCTCCGATCCTATAACCGGGTGGTTGCAGGTTTAATCCTCGGCGGCGAGTCGTTCCAGGACTATTAGGCCCAGTGTCAGAATACTGTGACTCTGAACGTTGTTTCATGCCACCTGTCTACGGCTAGATGTTGCATGGAGTCATCATAATGTTTATCTCATGTAGATAAAGTTTCAAAATGTTTTCAATAACATCGGTTCAAAACCTGTATCATAACTGAAAACTGCTGATGTCAGGATTTTTTTTAAAGATCTTGCTATAAAAGGACCATAAACAAAATTACTTGTAGTTGCTTGTAATTTAAATGTAGTCCCTTCAGTGTGTTATATTGTTTATTTTAAGCAAGTTACAGTAAGCTGGAATGAAATGATAATCATTCAAAATTAAGCATGTTAAACATTTTCTGGTGGGATTCCCTCTTTTATGTGTATTTTGCCTCTGAATTATACTGTCATTATTTACGTGTTTATGATGCACGGAGAGACATTACAATTTTGTACCTAATATTTTACACCATTTCAGTTAACATCAAACGAATTTATTGCTATACATGTCATACATTTTTACTTTATTTCTTCAATGTTTTCTTTTCTACTGATTTGCTCACATCTATTTTTCACTAGTGACTGTTTAGTTCGAGCATCCGTCTTGGCGCGGTAGGCTGGGGGTTCGATCCCTTGACGTGATATATTTAAGTCACTGATTGTGGAATTGGAATAGCATAAAAGAGAGGTTCCAGAGCCAGTCAGTCCAGTGTCAGGATAATGTGACTAGGTGTGGTATCATGTCACGTGATACCGCTGCTGAACAACAACTGACACAATTCTAAGGTTAATGAAGTTTTTATAAGGAATTTAATTCTTTCGACTAAGTGTTTAAATACAAGGAAAAAATATTTTTTGTGTTTAATTTTGGAAATGAAATAAATTTACGATGCTTCATTTTGCTATTAGTAGGATTAGGCTGATTTTCTTTCTTAGTTATAGAACTAAATGGCATGTATATTAGGTAGTTGGATTCGATATCCGTATATCTGATAACGCTCGCTATTCGAATGATTTAGTCATGTTTTAACTGCATACTTCAATAGTTTACTGAATACACCGTAAAATATCTAAAGTAGAATATTGATGGTCCATTACTTTTTGTGGTAAAAAAATAATAAAGTTGTTTATTTAAAAATCTGATGATCAAGTAACGATCAGGGGTCTCCTTGGCCGTGTGCTTGTAGTCCGTGTGCTTGGAACATCATAGCTGTGGGTTCGAGACCCGTCATGTGAGGAAGCATTCCAGCTTGCAGTCGTATGCCTCTGTGCACTCAGGGGGGGTAGTAATTGACTAAAACACCATCGTGGCGACAGCAGTTAACTCAAACTAAAAAACAACACTCTCTTCTGTCTCCAGACAGTGTCTGTCAGACAGGGCTGTTGACTCACCATTTATACATACATTATCCAGGGTGAGGTGGCCAGACGAAAGAGAAATGTGAGTAAGAGAGACAATATAGCATCTTAACGTTTTGCTTTTAGAATGTGTCGCTAGTAGAATTAAACTCGTTTTCCATTTTACTTAGATTTCGTTCATTTAATTGATTCTAAATTTAAGGCATGAAACAGATTACTTCTAAGTGTATATAATAAATGATACTTTCAAAAGCTATATTAGACCACCTGAGAGCTGTTAAATTTTACTATAGCTCATTGTTGACCTCTGTATAGGTAAAAAACATTCATAATAATTCATTCATTCATTTGTTCCATGCTCCAGTTAGGTAAATCTTTATTCACAACTTTGCCTATTGTCCTACAGCTTACAGATAGACAAAGAACGTGATTTTTATAGAATAAGTTTGAGACAGTGTTTTGATTTTTCAAATACTTAAACCTTGAATATACATTTTATGACGCTTTTTCGTGCAAAATCCTAACCTGAGTGTATATCGACATGAATATTTCTTTTAAACAGTCACAGGAAGCACCTCCATTTGTAAGTACATGTAATATTGTTTGTGAATTTGATACTTTTACTTCTTTTTTTAAACCGTCGTTACAACGTGTCCAATGTATGGTGTACTCATGTGGCTGCACTTTCTACGGAGCTGTTTTATATATAGGTGTATCATGGTTTGCATATGTTCCCCTATGTATATCTTTAGCAGACTTTTATTTTACTGGGAACTTTTCGGCTGTAAAGAAAATATTCGCTTAATAAAGCTATTTCATTTCTTTATTATTATTATTATTATTATAAAAGTCTTTAGTTGCAGACAAACATTTCAATCGCTTTAAACATAATCGTTTCACTGCTCATATTGTATGTAGCTAAATGTTGTTCATTATGATTGTTTTCTTATTTCAACGACTACACAGTCTTTCTTTTTTATAAATCATACTTTCTTTTTTATATAAATCATACATTCTTTTTTTATAAATCATACTTTCTTTTGCTACAGTGTTAACCACATAAAGTCATTGTAAGTAGTTTGTTTTTTATGTCATTCGATATATAATTGCGAGATTGTTACAACTTGAATGTATTTTTTATTTCGATCTAATTAGATACTTTTTATGAATCTTAACGTACATTGAATGTAGTAATTGATGATACAGCGGTACAGTTTCTGAATCCAACTCAATCTGGTATAGAAGACATTGATATGTTCGTCTTGTCAGAGAAAGGAAGTACCATATCAGAGAGGGTGGAGTATCATGAAGATAGAACAAATTGAAAAGAGAGCAAGTGGCGGAGAGTATACTGGATAGTTTTATACATTTTGTATTGAGAGATAGAGAGGAAGGGGAGAGTGATAAAGGTCAGGAGATTAACTTCGATCCATGAGAAGGAATCACGTGAGACATAGAATGAGTTCATATACCTTTTACTGGTTATGTAGTTTAAATACTTATTGTAAAAATAAATTCGTGAATACTGGAACACTATTTTGAATTGTATGGCAACTCAAATTTAACCCCTGTCTCAAATTTTCCCCAGATATAACCATAGAATCGAAACATGGAATGGAGAGGACACGTAAGTAGTACTGTCTGTACATTATGGTACGGCTTGTAGACTGGGATACTGTCTATACATTGGGATACTGTCTATACATTGGTACTGTCTGTATATTGGGGTACTGTCTATACATTGGGATACTGTCTGTACATGGTACTGTCTTACATTGGGTACTGTCTGTATATTGGGTACTGTCTGTACATTGGGTACTGTCTTTATTGGGTACGTCTAACATTGGGTACTGTCTGTATATGGGTACTGTCTATACATTGGTACTGTCTGTATATTGGGTACTGTCATACATTGGGATACTGTCTGTATTGGGTACTGTCTATACATTGGGTACTGTCTGTATATTGGTACTTTCATTGGGTACTGTCTGTATATTGGGTACTGTCTATACATTGGGGTACTGTCTGTATATTGGTACTGTCTGTACATTGGGTAACTGTCTATACATTGGGGTACTGTCTGTATATTGGGGTACTGTCTGTACATTGGGATACTGTCTGTACATTGGGGTACTGTCTTACATTGGGGTACTGTCTGTATATTGGGGTACTGTCTATACATTGGGATACTGTCTGTACATTGGGGTACTGTCTATACATTGGGGTACTGTCTGTATATTGGGGTACTGTCATAACATTGGGTACTGTCTGTATATTGGGGTACTGTCTATACATTGGGTACTGTCTGTATATTGGGGTACTGTCTATACATTGGGGTACTGTCTGTATATTGGGGTACTGTCTATACATTGGGATACTGTCTGTACATTGGGGTACTGTCTTTACATTGGGGTACTGTCTGTATATTGGGGTACTGTCTATACATTGGGGTACTGTCTGTATATTGGGGTACTGTCGTACATTGGGTACTGTCTTACATTGGGTATACTGTACTGTATATTGGGTACTGTCTGTACATTGGGGTACTGTCTATACATTGGGGTACTGTCTATACATTGGGATACTGTCTGTACATTGGGGTACTGTCTATACATTGGGGTACTGTCTGTATATTGAGGTACTGTTTATACATTGGGGTACTGTCTATACATTGGGGTACTGTCTATACATTGGGGTACTGTCTGTATATTGGGGTACTGTCTGTACATTGGGGTACTGTCTATACATTGGGGTACTGTCTATACATTGGGATACTGTCTGTACATTGGGGTACTGTCTGTACACATTGGGGTACTGTCTGTACATTGGGTACTGTCTGTACATTGGGGTACTGTCTATACATTGGGGTACTGTCTGTACATTGGGGTACTGTCTATACATTGGGGTACTGTCTGTACATTGGGGTACTGTCTATACATTGGGATACTGTCTGTACATTGGGGTACTGTCTGTACATTGGGATACTGTCTATACATTGGGGTACTGTCTGTACATTGGGATACTGTCTATACATTGGGGTACTGTCTATACATTGGGATACTGTTCATACATTGGGGTACTGTCTATACATTAGGGTACTGTCTGTACATTGGGGTACTGTCTTTACATTGGGGTACTGTCTATACATTGGGATACTGTCTGTACATTGGGGTACTGTCTGTACATTGGGGTACTGTCTATACATTGGGATACTGTCTATACATTAGGGTACTGTCTATACACTGGGGTACTGTCTGTATATTGAGGTACTGTCTGTACATTGGGATACTGTTCATACATTAGGGTACTGTCTGTACATTGGGGTACTGTTTATACATTGGGGTACTGTCAGTACATTAGGATATTGTCAGTACATTGGGATACTGTCTGTACATTGGGATACTGTCAGTACATTGGGTACTGTCAGTTTATCGGTACATTAGGATACTGTTTGCATTCGGTTTTTTGTCTGTAAAGTTGGGTACTGTCTGTAAATAATTACAATGTGGTATTGTCTATACATTGGGGTACTTTTTTCATTGTAAATTATGACTGTAACCATACACTTGAGCATACGGTGCACCGAATATTGCAACTCACGGTATAAAAACACATTTAAAACAACACGCTCTGAAAACATGCTCTGATTTAGTCATTTATCTCAGTGGTGGGAAGTGGGGCGAGGGGTCGGATGGTCCGACAGGGTATGTTGGCCAACAATGAATCTTACCCCTTCTAGTTTATCGTTTGTATGACATACTGCATAACGCGCATTTAAAGTTTAAATGATAAAGCCACCGTTCAATTTTATATCAACGACATTACATTATTTTGACATCATGACTATATAAATGCAAATGAGAGTGATAAACATATAAAAAGGTAGATTTATGACATATGTTTGGAACATTATCTTCACTGAATATAAAATGTCATATTCGTCCCTAAATAGTGTTGTATAAATTCGTTTCCTGCATTAAATTACACTCCCTTAATAAAAACATAGGGACGCGGTGATCAAAGCTTGGGAAAACGGTGCGTAAAACGTCTCTGTCGCAACGGACAGATTTCAATTATATTTAAATTTATCTAGTGTTATGGCTTTTCTTTAGGTTGTTTGGATGTTGGGTTTAACGTCCTACTGACAGCTTTTTAGCTCACCTGAGCACAAAGTGCTCAAGGTGAGCTTTTGTGATCGCCCTTCGTCCGGCGTCCGTCGTCGTGCGTCGTCCGTCGTGCTCGTTGCGTCGTCCAGCGTCAACAATTTGCTTTAAACGACATCTCCTCTGAAACCGCTGGACAGAATTTATTGAAACTTGGCAGGAATGTTCCTGGGTGAGGCTCTACAAAAGTTGCTAAAATAAAGTGTGATCATGTAAACTCTGTTGCCATGGCTACAAAAGAAAATAATTTGAAACTTTAAAAATCATCTCCTTTAAAACTACTGGCCAGATTTCAAAATAATTTGGTACAGATGTTCCTTGGGTCAACCTCTACCAAAGTTGCTAAAATTATTCCGATCCGTAAAAAAACATGGCCGCCAGGGGCGGGGCTTATTTGCCTTATATGTATATAGAGAAACCTTTAAACAACATCTCCTCTGAAACCACTGGACAGAATTGGATTAAACTTGGCAGGGATGATCCTTTGGTCAACCTTCACAAAAGTTGCTAAAATAAACTTGATCCATGTAGAACTCTGGTTGCCATGGCAACAAAAAAAAATGAAAACTTTAAAAATCATCTCCTTCAAAACTACTGGCCAGATTTCAAAATAATTTAGTACAGATGTTCCTTGGGTCAACCTCTACCAAAGTTGCTAAAATTATTCCGATCCGTAAAAAAACATGGCCGCCAGGGGTGGGGCTTATTTGCCTTATATGTATATAGAGAAACCTTTAAACAACATCTCCTCTGAACCCACTGGACAGAATTTGATTAAACTTGGCAGGGATGATCCTTGGGTCAACCTTCACAAAAGTTGCTAAAATAAACTTGATCCATGTAGAACTCTGGTTGCCATGGCAACAAAAAGAAAAAAAAATGAAAACTTTAAAAATCATCTTCTTCAAAACTACGGCCAGATTTTAAAAATAAATTGGTTACAGATGTTCCTTGGTCAACCTCTACCAAAGTTGCTAAAATTATTCCAATCCGTAAAAAAACATGGCCGCCAGGGCGGGGCTTATGTGCCTTATATGTATATAGAGAAACCTTTAAACAACATCTTCTCTGAAACCACTGACAGAATTTGATTAAACTTGGCAGGATGATCCTTGGTCAACCTTCACAAAAGTTGCTAAAATAAACTTGATCCTGTAGAACTCTGGTTTGCCATGGCAACGAAAAGAAAAAAAATGAAAACTTTAAAATCATCTTTTCAAAACTGCTGCCAATTTTATAAATAAATTTGGTACAGATGTTCTTGGTCAACCTCTCCCAAAGTTGCATAAAAAAATTTCCGATCGAAAACATGCGCAGGCGGCTTATTTGCCTAATGATATAAAATCTTAAACATTCTCCTCTGAACCATAGACAGATTGATTAAACTTGCAGTTTCCTTGTCAACCTTCAAAAAGTTCTAAAAAAATGATCATAAGAACGCTGGTTGCATGCAAAAAAGAAAAAATATGGAAAACTTTAAAATCATCTTCTTCAAAACTTCTGGCCAGATTTTAAAATAAATTGGTACAGATGTTTCTTGGGTCAACCTATTTATCTCAGGTGAGCGATTTAGGGCCATCATGGGCCTCTTGTCTTTAGAAAATGTTAATAAATGTTATGTATTTAAAAGCATAAAATATAAGTATGATAAATTGTTTTCCATATGAATGCATGCTTCACAACTGTTCTTTCTTCTTGTCTACTAGCTGGAGCATAGAAAAAGAAATTGAATATGATTTTGCATGAAAGTACTTTTCACCAACAGGGCAACAACTCCTATTTGGCAATTTTTAAATGCTACAATGATAAATAATGACATTGCAAAAATAAAAAAAAATAAAACATTTTGAAAGGACGGCTGTTCATGCACGAACGAGTGAAGCCAACTGCTTCAAGTCAGTTGACTGCGTTTCTGATCGAAGTGTGACATTTACAGCTACTTCAGGGCTTTGAATCAGAACTGCGTCTTATCCTTCATTTTGTTAACAAAGGACGCCATCTTGGGAAACAATATTATATAATGGTATATTGTTGTATATTAATGTATCTGTTGGAAAAACCTGATAACACAAGATATATATAAACACGCTCCTATTTTTTCCGCTTGGTGTAACTTGCAAATCCATTTTGAAAATCAAATGTTATAGCGAACTGGAAACTCGAGGTAAACAAGAATTTGCGAAACTTTAAAAAACAAGACGCAGATGAAATTTCTCTATCTGGCGTTTTTTCCACAATTTGTATCAATACATGCTCTCATGTTTTGCTAAATATAAGGTACAAAATACATTTTCACGTCATGAGCCAAAGTCCCATTCGAAGCAGAAAAATATTTGTCAGATGAGACAAACACTTGTTTTAAAGAAAAGGTAAGGCGCAGTTGA
>CM037780.1:75472927-75504293 GCA_021229015.1 Solen grandis | reverse complement strand
AAATATCGCATTTCTTTTTTGTGTCATTTCAAATTGAGTCACCGAAGAACAGAATGCAAAAAAAAAATCGCATAAAAATCAGACTTCATTTTTTTAAAATTATTAATAGTGATTTCAAGCTAATCGCCCCCAAGCGGCACAATGAGAACCAAAACTGATTAAAACTTTACTATTAGGTACCTAGCAATGCAGCAAATGGTTCAATCAAGTATACAAGTCGCACTAGTCAAACATTCTATTCCTTATATATCACAATTTGAAGCATAAAACTGATTTACAATTGTTCTAAAGAGGATCAAAACTTGGACTGCCGTAAAATGACCAAATCAAGTCCGATCTTCGAAACTAAACATCACTGGAAAGGGCTCTTTAAGAACTAAAACTTTTGTTAATATACTTTCAATGAAATATTTTTTGTTTTGGAGCTATTTGGAGCAAAATAAAAACACAATAATCGTAATATGCCCTTGAACTTTGCAATTTCTTTTTACCTTTTTAATTGTGGGGTCCTTTCAGACATAACAATACATAACTTGTGAAAATATCATGAAGAATGAACAAAAAATAAAGTCAGGAGCGAAAAAAACATGTTTTAGAAATTTTGATTTTTCCTAAAATTTAGTGAAGTTTGACCGTTTCTAGAGGACAAACCATGTATTTCTTAAATTCGCCACCCCAATAATTTTGTGCGTTTATGTCTTGCAAATCATTTGCAGCAAACAGAATTCTTCTATCTAATCTCTAACAAAAATGGATAGGTTTTTCGTAGACCTACCCTCATCTGCACAGTTTTTTGCGAGGTTCGAACTTTCAACCTTCCGTTAGTAGCTCAAAAAGTTTTAGCCACTCATCCACTCATACCTAGAAACTATCATACTTTATTAGGCTATCAACAAGGAACACAATGCAACAAACCGCATATGGATCAGACTTCAAAATTTTGAATTATAAGTAGAAAAGTGCTTTCATGCTATGCGCCCCCTAGCAGCAAAATGAGAAACAAAATTGATTAAAATTTTACCATTAGGTACCTAGCAATGTGGCAAATAGTTCAATTAAATATACAAATCGCACTAGTCGAACATTCTATTTCTTATACATCACATTTTGAAGCATAAAAACTGATTTACAATTATTCCAAAAAGGATCAAACTTTGGACTGCCATAAAATGACCAAATCAAGTCCGATCTTCAAAATCTAAACATCATTAGAAAGAACTTTTCTAAAACTAAATCTTTTGTTCATATATTGTTATGAATTGTTTTTTGATTTTGAGCTATTTCAAGCCGAATTGATATACAATTATCCTAATATGACCTTGACCTTTACAATAATTATTTACTTTTTATATTATGTGACACTTAATATCATAGTTTTACATTAAATGTGAAAATATCATAGAAATTGAACTAAAAATAAAGTCAGGAGCTGCAAAAAATCTTAACAGTCATGCTTTGAAAATGTTGATTTTTCGAAAATTTGGTTAAGTTTGACCGCGTACTGTGGACAAACCATGCATTCCCGAATTCGCCACCCCATATATTTTGTGCGTATATGTCTTGTGAATCATATGCAACAAACAAAATTCTTTTATCTCAATTCCAATAAAAATGGGCACTTTTTTCGTAGACCTACCCTCATTTTCACTGTTTTTTGCGAGGTTCGAACTTTCAACCTTCCGTAGTCAAAAGTTTTATATACGCAGATTTTTGAAACCTATCATATTTGATTAGGATTTTGACAAGGAACACAATGCAAAAAACCACATCTGAATCGGACCTCAAATAACAGAGTTATTAGCATTTGTTGATTTTTTTCAAAGCGCCCCCTAGCGGCAAAAATAAGACAAAAATGAAAAATTTCTCAACGTTAGGATCAAGTTCAGATAAATATAAGGAACTGGTAAAAATTTTATAATTGTGGCTTTTTTCTATCATGGTGATATGCCGTTCACAAAAAAGGGTTAGAAAAATAATAATAACTAGAATCGCTATCGCGATATCATCGGTTTTCGCAAAAGCAATTTAACTCAGTTAATGAGTCGCATGATTCCGAAAACAAATTTCTTCGTTCAATGGCTTTCGAATACTGTTAACAGCGATCTTTCAGACATTTTTGTCGCAATATTTAAGCAGACATTTTGCCCCAAAAAATAATTTTGAGTCTTAACCTGTCAGTTATGTAGTCGTGATATCAATGGTTTTCACGAAAGCAATTCCATTCAGTTCACGAGTTGCATGATTCGAAAAACATTTCTTCGTTCAATGGCTTGTTGATACTGTTAACAGCGATCTTTCAAATATTTCTGTCGCAATGTTTAAGCAGACTTTTTACCCATAAGAATATTGTTGAGTATTACCTGTCAGTTATGTAGTCGCGATATCATGTTTTCACGAAAGCAATTCCATTCAGTCACGAGTCGCATGTTTCGAAAAACATATTTCTTCGTTCAATGGCTTTTTGAATACTGTTGAATACAGTGATCTTTCAAACATTTTTGTTGCAATGTTTAAGCAGACTTTTTACCAAGAAGAATACTTTTAAGTATTACCTGTCTTTTTACAGACTTCGGGTACTGCAACATTATATGTGTTTGTTGCTTATGATGGTGACATACGACAATTGTTCTCGATAAACAACAATTGCAAACGACAAACAACAGTATAAAATGACATGCGACAATGCGATATGCCACTTAACATTATAACGAACTAATGTTGCATTGAATTACTATCATTTTCATGAAATATCGCATAAATTTTTTAATGTTGTTTCAAATTGATGTCACCAAGGAACAGAATGCAAAAAATTGCATAAAAATCAGACTTTAATTATTTTAGTAATAAAGGGTGATTTCAAGCCAAGCGGCCCCCTAGCAGCAAAATGAGTAACAAAATTGAGTAAAATTGTACTATTAGGTACCTTGAAATGCAGCAAATGGTTCAATCAAGTATACAAGTCGCACTAGTCGAACATTCTATTCCTTATATATCACAATTTGAAGCATAAAAACTGATTTACAATTATTCCAAAAAAGGATCAAACTTTGGACTGCCGTAATATGACCAAATCAAGTCCGATCTTCAAAACCTAAACATCACTGGAAAGGGCTATTCAAGAACTAAAACTTTTGTTTATATACTTTCAATAAAATATTTTTTGTTTTGGAGCTATTCGGAGCCGAATAAAAACACAATTATCGTAATATGACCTTGACCTTTGAAATTTCATTTTAACTTTTTAATTGTGAGGCCCTTTAAAACATAACAATACATAACTTGTGAAAATATCATGAAGAATGAACTAAAAATAAAGTCAGGAGCGACAAAAAACATCTTTTCGAAATTTTAATTTTTCCTAAAATTTAGTGAAGTTTGACCGTTTCTAGAGGACAAACCATGCATTTATTAAATTCCGATCTTCAAAAACTAAACATCACTGGAAAGGGCTCTTCAAGAACTAAAAATTTTGTTCATATACTCTCAATGAAATATTTTTGTTTTGGAGCTATTTGGAGCCGAATAAAAACACAATAATCGTAATATGACCTTGACCTTTGAAATTGCATTTTAACTTTTTAATTATGAGTCCCTTTCAAACATAACAATACATTAAATGTGAAAAAATCATGAGGAATGAACCAACAATTAAATCAGGAGCGACAAAAAACATGTTTTTGAAACTTTAACTTTTCCTAAAATTTAGTGAAGTTTGACCGTTTCTAGAGGACAAATCATGCATTTCTTAAATTCGTCACCCCATATATTTTGTGCGTATATGTCTTGCAAATCATTTGCAGCAAACAGAATTCTTCTATCTGATGTCTAACAAAAACGGATAGGTTTTTCGTACACATACCCTCATCTGCACAGTTTTTTGCGAGGTTCGAACTTTCAACCTTCCGTTGCTAGCTCAAAAAGTTTCAGCCACTCATACCTAGAAACTATCATATTTTATTAGGCTATCAACAAGAAACATAATGCAATAAACCGCATTTGGATCAGGCTTTAACTTTTTGAGTTATAAGTAGAAGAGTGCTTTCAAGCTAAGCGCCCCCTAGCGGCAAAATGAGAAACAAAATTGATTACAATTTTTCTATTAGGTACCTAGCAATGCAGCAAATAGTTCAATCAAGTACGCAAGTCGCACTAGTCGAACATTCTATTTCTTATATATCACAATTTGAAGCATAAAAACTGATTTACGATTATTCCAAAAGAGGATCAAACTTTGGACTGTGGTCATTTGATCAAATGAAGTCCGATCTTCAAAATCAAACACCAATGAAAATCTCTTCACAGACTAAAACTTTTGTTCATAACATTTATAAAAAAATTTTTAGATTTTGAGGTATTTTATGCCGATAAAAAATAATAATAATTGGTATATGACCTTGACCGTTGCATTTTATGGCTGATTTTTTTTCCATTATTTTATTTGTTTTATAAAACTGCATTAACAGTGAAAAAATGATAAAGATTGAATAAAAAATAAAGTCAGGAGCTGCAAATAACATTAAAAGTCATGCTTTGAAAATGTTGACTTTTCGAAAATATTGGTAAAGTTTGAACCGAAATACTGTGGCCCAAACCATGCATTTCTCAAAATCGCCACACTATATATTTTGTGCGTATATGTCTTGCGAATCATATGCACAAACAAAATTCTCCTATCTCATTCCTGAAAGACGTGGATAAATTTTTCGCAGACCTACCCTCATTTCACAGTTTTTTCGAGATTCGAACATTAAAACCTCCTGTAGCACGAAAGTTATATATACGCAACTTTTTGAAAACTTTTCATATTTTATTATGTAACTGACAGGAAACGCAATGCAAAAAACCGCATTTCAATGGGACTTCAAATAACAGAGTTATTAGCCCTTAGTCACTTTTACAAAACCCCCCCCTAGCGGCAAAATTAAGCAAAAATGAAAATTTTCTCGACGTTAGGATCAAATTCAGATCCTAGGACAAAACTGGTAAAAAAATCAGAACTGTGACTGTTTCCTATCTTGTTGATATGCCGTTCAAAAAAAAGAGACGGAAAAATAATAATAAAAAAAAAAAAAAATAAAACGAAAAAAATATAAAAAAAAAAAAAATAAAACAGAAGAAGAACAATAGGTAGAAAAAACAATAGGTTTTCGCAAGCGATGCGAAAACCTAACTAGAATCGCAATCAGAATTGCGATATCATCGGTTTTCGCAATTCAATCACTTTTTTTAAGCAACAGAAATTGAAACGTATCATATTAGATCGTTTTAGATTTGGGGTTTTTTTTGGCAAATAAAAATGACAAAAATTTGGGTATATGACCTTGACATATTATGTTTTGCTTTTTTCTATGATTTTATTTGTTTATAAAAATACATAAACAGTAAAATAATGATGAAGATTGAACAAAAAATAAAGTCAGGAGCAGCAAAAAAGAGGAAACCCATATGGATATACAATTGTTTGATAAGAGGATCAAAATTTGGACTGTGGTCATTTGATCAAATGAAGTCCGATTTTCAAAAACTAAACACCAATGGAAAGATCCTTCACAGACTAAAACTTTTGTTCATATACTTTCTATAAAATATTTTAGATTTGGAGCTATTTTATGCCGATAAAAATAACAATAACTTGTATATGGACCTTGACCTTTGCATATTAGCTTGATTTTCTTTTTCTATGAATTTATCCGTTTTATAAAAATGCAAAAAAGTGAAATAATGATGAAGATTGAACAAAAAATAAAGTCGGGAGCAGCAAAAAAAGAGGAAACATTATGGATATACAATTGTTTGATAAGAGGATCAAACTTTGGACTGTGGTCCTTTGATCAATTGAAGTCCGATCTTCAAAAACTAAACATTAATGGAAAGGATCTCTTCAACGACTAAAACTTTTTTTCATATACTCTCTATAAAATTTTTAGATTTGGAGCTATTTTATGCCGATAAAAATAATAATAAACGGTATAGGGACCATTACCTTTGATTTATAGCTTGGATTTTTTCCCTACGAAAATTGAGTAAAGAAAATGATAAACATAACCTACAATGCAGAATATTCGAACAAAAACGCAAAGTCAGGAGCAGTCGAAACTTTCTTATAAAAAATTTGGCAAAAAATATACGATTGTTTCAAAAGAGGATCAAATTTTGGACTGGTCAATTTGATCAAATAAGTCCAATCTTCAAAAACTAAACATCAATGGAAGATCTCTTACAGACTAAAACTTTTGTTCATATATTTTCTATAAAATATTTTTAAGATTTGGAGCTATTTTTTTCCGATAAAATAATAATAATTGGTATATGACCTTGACCTTTGTATATTATGCCTTGATTTTTTTCTATGATTTTATTTGTTTTATAAAACTGCATAAACAGTGAAATAATGATGAAGATTGAACAAAAAATAAAGTCAGGAGCAGCAAAAAGAGGAAACTATGGATATACAATTGTTTGATAAGAGGATCAAACTTTGGACTGTGGTCATTTGATCAAATGAGTCCGATCTTCAAAATCTAAACACCAATGAAAGATCTCTTCACAGCCTAAAACTTTTGTCATATACATTCTATAAAATATTTTAGATTTTAGGTATTTTTATGCCGATAAAAATAATAATAATTGGTATATGACCTTGACCTTGCATATTATGGGTAATTTTTTTTCCTATTTTTATTTTTTTTATAAAACTGCATTAACAGTGAAAAAATGATGAAGATTGAATAAAAAATAAAGTCAGGAGCTGCAATAACCTTAAAAGTCATGCTTTTAAAATGTTGATTTTTCGAAAATATTGGTATATGTTTGACCGCGTACTTGGACAAACCATGCATTTCTCAAAATCGCCACACATATATTTTGTGCGTATATGTCTTGCGAATCATATGCAACAAACAAAATTCTCCTATCTCATTCCTGAAAGACGTGGATAAATTTTTCGCAGACCTACCCTCATTTCACAGTTTTTTCGAGATTCGAACATTCAACCTCCTGTAGCACGAAAGTTATATATACGCAACTTTTTGAAAACTATCATATTTTATTAAGTAACTGACAAGGAACGCAATGCAAAAAACCGCATTTCAATCGGACTTCAAATAACAGAGTTATTAGCCCTTAGTCACTTTTACAAAACGCCCCCTAGCGGCAATATTAAGACAAAAATGAAAATTTTCTCGACGTTAGGATCAAATTCAGATCATAGGACAAAACTGGTAAAAAAATCAGAACTGTGACTGTTTCCTATCTTGTTGATATGCCGTTCACAAAAAAGAGACGGAAAAATAATAATAAAAAAAAAAAAAAAAAATAAAACAGAAGAAGAACAATAGGTTTTCGCAAGCGATGCGAAAACCTAACTAGAATCGCAATCGCGATATCATCGGTTTTCGCAAAAGCAATTCCATTCAGTTCACGAGTCGCATTATTCGAAAAATATTTCTTCATTCAATGGTTTTTTTATAATGTTAACAGCGATCTTTCAAACACTTTTGTCGCAATGTTTTAGCAGACTTTTTACCCAAAAGAATATTTTTGAGTATTACCTGTCAGTTATGTAGTCGCGATATCAATGTTTTCACGAAAGCAATTCCATTCAGTTCACGAGTTGCATGATTCGAAAAACATTTTCTTCGTTCAATGGCTTGTTGTATACTGTTAACAGTGATCTTTCAAACATTTTTGTCGCAATGTTTAAGCAGACTTTTTACCCAAAAGAATATTGTTGAGTATTACCTGTCAGTTTTGTAGTTCGCGATATCATCAATTTTCACGAAATCAATTCCTTCAGTTCACGAGTCGCATGTTTCAAAAAACATATTTCTTCGTTCAATGGCTTGTTTGAATATTGTTAACAGTGATCTTTCAAACATTTTTGTTGCAATGTTTAAGCAGACTTTTTACCAAGAAGAACACTTTTAAGTATTACCTGTCTGTTATGTAGTCGCAAACTTGAAAACCTTTTTTACGGACTTCGGGTTACTGCAACGTTATATGTGTGTGTTGCTTTATGATGGCGACATACGACAATTGTACTCGATAAACAAGAATTGCAAACGACAATAACACGCGACAATATATTATGCAACTCAACACTATTACAGACTAATGTTACATTGAATTACTATCATTTTCATGAAAATATCGCTTTGATTTTTAGTGTTGTTTCAAATTGATGTCACCAAGAAACAGAATGCAAAAAAAAATTGCATAAAATCAGACTTCAATTATTTTTTTTAAAAGAGTGATTTCAAGCCAAGCGCCCCCTAGCGGCAAAACGAGAAAAAAAAATTGAGTAAATATTTTCTATTAGGTACCTAGCAATGCAGCAAATGGTTCAATCAAGTATACAAGTCGCACTAGTCAAACATTCTATTCCTTATATATCAAAATTTGAAGTATAAACCTGATTTACAATTGTTCTAAAGAGAATAAAAATTTGGACTGCCGTAAAATGACCAAATCAAGATCATTCTTCAAAAACTAAACATCACTGGAAAGGGCTCTTCAAGAACTAAAAACTTTTGTTCATACACTTTCAATAAAATATTTTTTGTTTTTGAGCTATTTTGAGCGAATAAAAAACACAGTAATCGTAATATGACCTTGACCTTTGCAATTTCATTTTAACTTCTTAATTGTGGGGTCATTTCAAACATAACAATACATAACTTGTGAAAATATCATAAGAATGAAACTAAAAATAAA
Organism: Solen grandis; assembly: GCA_021229015.1. Taxonomy (NCBI): domain Eukaryota; kingdom Metazoa; phylum Mollusca; class Bivalvia; order Adapedonta; family Solenidae; genus Solen; species Solen grandis. The sequence goes on along the minus strand of CM037780.1, from coordinate 75,495,581 downwards.
GTCAGGAGCGAAAAAAACCATGTTTTTGAAATTTTGATTATTCCTAAAATTTTAGTGAAGTTTGACCGTTTCTAGAGGACAAACCATGCATTTATTAAGTTCGCACCAATATATTTTGTGCGTATATGTCTTGTAAATAATTTGCAGCAAACAGAATTTTCTATCTGATCTCTAACAAAAATGGATGGTTATTCGTAGACCTACCCTCATTGCACAGTTTTTTGCGAGGTTCGAACTTTCAACCTTCCTTTAGTAGCTCAAAAAGTTTTAGCCACTCATAACTGGAAACTATCATATTTTATTAGAGTATCAACAAGGAACACAATGCAACAAACCGCATTTGGATCAGACTTAACTTTTTGAGTTAAAGTAGAAGAGTGTTTTTAAGCTAAGCGCCCCTAGCGGCAAAATGAGGAAACAAAATTGATTAAAATTTTACCTTAGGTACCTAGCAATGCAGCAAATAGTTCATCAAGTACGCAAGTCGCACTAGTCGAACATTTTATTTCTTATATATCACAATTTGAAGCATAAAAACTGATTTACAATTATTCCGAAAAAAGGATCAAACTTTGGACTGCCGTAAAATGCCAAATCAAGTCCGATCTTCAAAAACATAAACATCACTGGGAAAAAGCTTTTGCATACCTAAAACTTTTGTTCATATACTCTCAATGAAATATTTTTAGTTTTTGAGCTATTTGGGGCCGAATAAAAACACAATATCGTTAATATGGACCTTGACCTTTTCATTTATTTTTAAATTTTTAATTGTGATCCCTTTCAGACATAACAATACATAACTTGTGAAAATATCATGAAGAATTAACAAAAATAAAGTCAAAGCGATAAAAACAATGTTTTTGAACCTTTAACTTTTCCTAAATTTAGTGAAGTTTGACCGTTTCCAGAGGACAAACCATACATTTCTTAAATTCGCCAACCATATATTTTGTGCGTATATGTCTTGCAAATCATTTGCAGCAAACAGAATTCATCTATCTGATCTCTAACAAAAATGGATAGGTTTTTCGTAGACCTACCCTCATTTGCACAGTTTTTTGCGAGGTTCGAACATTCAACCTCTGTAGCTCAAATTACTTTCAGGACACGTACCCTCGAAACTTATCTTATTTTATTTGGCTATCAACAAAGAACAGAATGCAAAAAACCGTATTTGAATCGGACCTCAAATAAGTGAGTTATTAGCCATTAATAAATTTCATGCAAAAACGCCCCTGGCGGGAAAAAGTAAGACATAAATGAAATTTTCTCAACGTTAGGATCATTTTCAAATACGTGGTAATAACTGATTAAAATTTCATACATGTGACTTTTTTTATCATGGTGAAATATGCCGTTCACAAAAAAAGGGTTAGAAAAATAATAATAAAAAACTAGAACCGCAAGCGGTTATCTCGGTTTTCGCTTTTAACCTAATCAACTTGAACACTTTATTTCAACTCAGCCACAATTTTCAATATGAAACAGAACGAAAAGGTTTTTGAAGACCTTACCCTCATTTGCATAGTTTTTTTTTGCGAGGTTCGAACATTCAACCTTCCGTAGCTCAAAAGCTTTCAGCCACACGGACCCTCGATCCTATCATTTTTTATTAGGCTATCAACAGGGAACAGAATGCAAAAAACCGCATTCGAATCGGACTTCAACTTTTTGAGTTATAAGCAAAAGAATGAATTAAAAAAAAAGCGCCCCCTAGCGGCAAAATGAGAAAGAAAATTGATTAAAAATTTTACTGTTAGGTACCTAAGCAAAGCAGCAAATAGTTCAATCAAGTATACTAGTCGCACATGTCAAACATTCTATTTCTTATGTATCAGAATTTGAAGCATAAAACCTGATTTACAATTATTCCCAAAAAGGATCAAACTTTGGACTGCCGTATTAATGACCAAATCAAGTCCGATCTTCAAAAACTAAACTCATTGAAAAGAACTCTTCAAGAACTAAAACTTTTGTTCATATTACTCTCAATGAAATATTGTTAGTTTTGGAGCATTTGTGGCCGAATAAAAACACAATAATCGTAATATGACCTTGACCTTTTCATTTATTTTTTAACTTTTTAATTGTGATCCCCTTTCAGACATAACAATACATAACTTGTAAAATATCATGAAGAAGTTAACAAAAAAATACAGTCAGAAGCGATAAAAACATGTTTTTGAAACTTTAAATTTTCCTAAAATTTAGTGGATGTTTGACCGTTTCCAGAGGACAAACCATACATTCCTAAAATTCGCCACCCCATATATTTTGTGCGTATATGTCTTGCAAATCATTTGCAGCAAACAGAATTCTTCTATCTGAATCTCTAAACAAAAATGGATAGGTTTTTCGTAGACCTACCCTCATTTGAACAGTTTTTTGCGAGGTTCGAACTTTCAACCTTCTGTAGCTCAAATACTTTCAGCGACACGTACCCCTCGAACCTATCATATTTTATTTGGCTATCAACAAGGAACAGAATGCAAAAAACCGCATTTGAATCGGACCTCAAATAAGTGAGTTATTAGCCATTAATAAATTTCATGCAAAACGCCCCCTGGCGGGAAAAAGTAAGACATAAATGAAAATTTTCTCAACGTTAGGATCAAGTTCAAATACGTGGAAATAAACTGATTAAAATTTCATACATGTGACTTTTTTCTTATCATGGTGATATTGCCGTTCACAAAAAAAGGTTAGAAAAATAATAAAAAAAAAAAAAAAAAAAAAAATAAAAAGAAGAAGAACAATAGGTTTTCGCACTGCGAGGTGCCGAAAACCTAAAAATAAAACAAAAGAAGAACAATAGGTTTTCGCCCAGCGATGCGAAAACCTAAAAAAAAAAAAAAATAAAACAGAAGAAGAACAATAGGTTTTCGCACTGCGAGGTGCGAAAACCTAACTAGAATCGCTATCGCGATATCATCGGTTTTCGCAAAAGCATTCCATTAAGTTCACGAGTCGCATGTTTCGAAAAATATTTCTTCGTTCAATGGCTTGTTTATAATGTTAACAGCGATCTTTCAAACACTTTTGTCACAATGTTTAAGAAGACTTTTTACCAAAAGAAGATTTTTGAGTATTACCTATCAGTTATGTAGTCGCGATATCATCGGTTTTCATGAAAGCAATTCCATTCAGTTCACGAGTCGCTGATTCGAAAAACATTTCTTCGTTCAATTGCTTGTTGATACTGTTAACAGTGATCTTTGAAACGTTTCTGTCGCAATGTTTAAGCAGACTTTTTACCCAAGAGAGTATTGTTGAGTATTACCTGTCAGTTATGAAATCGCGATATCATCAGTTTTCATGAAAGCAATTGCATTCAGTTCATGAGTCGCATGATTCGAAAAACATATTTCTTCGTTCAATGGCTTGTTTAATAATGTTAACAGCGATCTTTCAAACATTTTTGTCGCAATGTATAATCAGACTTTTTACCAAGAAGAATACTTTTGAGTATTACCTGTCTGTTATGTAGTGTAAACTTGAAAACAATTTTTTACGGACCTTCAGGTACTGCAATGTTATATGTGTGTTTAGCTTTATGATGGAGACAAATGACAATTGTATTCGATAAACAACAATTGAAACGACAAACAACAGTATAAAATGACACACGACAATGCATATGCCAGTCAACACTATTACGAACAACTGTTGCATTGAATTACTATCATTTTTATGAAATATCGCATTATCTTTTTTGTGTCATTTCAAATTGATGTCACCGAAGAACGAAGCAAAAAAAAAATCGCATAAAATCAGACTTTATTTTTTTTTTTTTAATTATTAATAGTGATTTCAAGCTAATCGCCCCCCAAGCGGCAAAATGAGAACCAAACTGATTAAAATTTAACTATTAGGTACCTAGCAATGCCGCAAATGGTTCAATCAAGTATATAAGTCGCACTAGTCAAACATTCTATTCCTTATATATCACAATTTGAAGCATAAAAACTGATTTACAATTGTTCTAAAGAGGATCAAAACTTGGACTGCCGTAAAATGACCAAATCAAGTCCGATCTTCAAAAACTAAACACCAATGGAAAGACCCTTCACAGAACTAAAACTTTTGTTCATATACTTTCTATAAAATATTTTTAGATTTGGAGCTATTTTATGCCGATAAAAATAATAATATTGGTATATGACCTTGACCTTTGCATATTATACTTGATTTTTTTCATGATTTTATTTGTTTTATAAAATGCATAAACAGTGAAATATGGTGAAGTTGAACAAAAAATAAAGTCAGGAGCAGCAAAAAAGGGGAAACATATGGATATACAATTGTTTGATAAGAGGATCAAACTTTGGACTGTGGTCATTTGATCAAATGAAGGTCCGATCTTCAAAAACTAAACATTAATGGAAAGATCTCTTCACAGACTAAGACTTTTGTTCATATACTTTCTATAAAATATTTTTTAGATCTGGAGCTATTTTTTGCCGATAAAAAATAATAATAATTAGTTATATGACCTTGATCTTTGCATATTATGCTTGATTTTTTTCTATGAATTTATTTGTTTTATAAAATTGCATAAACAGTGAAATAATAATGAAGACTGAACAAAAATTAAAGTCAGGAGCAGCAAAAAAGAGGAAACATATTGATATACAATTGTTTGATAAGAGGATCAAAATTTGGACTGTGGTCATTTGATCAAATGAAGTCCGATCTTCAAAAGTTTAAACACCAATGGAAAGATTTCTTCACAGACTAAAACTTTTGTTTCATTACTTTCTATAAAATATTTTTTAGTTTGGAGCTATTTTTGCCGATAAATATAATAATAATTGGTATATGACCCTTGACCTTTGCATTATGATGGGTGATTTGTTTTCTATGATTTTATTTGTTTTTGAAAATGCATTCACAGTGAAAAAATGATGAAGATTGAATAAAAAAATAAAGTCAGGAGCTGCAAATAACCTTAAAAGTCATTCTTTTAAAATGTTGATTTTTCGAAATATTGGTTATATTTGACCGCGTACTGTGGACAAACCATGCATTTCTCAAAATCGCCACACATTTATTTGTGGCGTATATGTCTTGCGAATCATTGCAACAAACAAAATTCTCCTATCTCATCTCTGAAAAAAATGGGGACTTTTTTCGTAGACCTACCTTTATTTCATCGTTTTTTTCGAGATTCGAACTTTCAACATCCTGTAGCACGAAAGTTTTATATCGCAAATAATTGAATCGTATCATATTTTATTAAGTTTCTGACAAGGAACACAATGCAAAAAAACCACATTCGAATCGGACCTCAAATAACAGAGTTATTAGCCCTTAGTCATTTTTACAAAACGCCACCTAGCGGCAAAATAAGACAAAAATGAAAATTTTCTCAACGTTTGGATCAAATCAGATCTTAGGACAAAAAACTGGTAAAAAAATCGAAATGTGACTTTTTTCTATCATGGTGAAATGCGTTCACAAAAAAAGGGTTAGAAAAATAATAATAACTAGAATCGCAATCAGAAATTGCGATATCATCGGTTTTCGCAATTCAATCACATTTCTAAACAATAGAAATTGAAAATGTATCATATTTGATTTGGCTTATGACAAGCAACACAACGCAAAAAAACCGTAATTGAATCAGACCTCAAATAACAGAGTTATTAGCCTCTAGTGACTTTTACAAAACGCCCCCTAGGGATAATTATATCAAAGGGGGTATAACACAAAAAGTGCACAAGGTAGACATATGGTCCTTGCGCACTGCACTTCGCGTCATTGCAAGGAACATTACAAATGAAGTTTCAAGTCATTCAAACTTATGGTGACAAAGTTATGCTTCGGACAAGAAATTCTATCAAAGGAAATAACTAAAAAAGTGCACAAGGTAGAGTTATGGTTCTTATGCACTGCACTTTGCGTCATTGAAAGGAAACATACATGGAAGTTTCAAGTCATTCAAATTTATTTGACAAAGTTACCCTCGGACAAGAAAATTCTATCAAAGGGGAATAAACTCAAAAAGTGCACAAGGTACAGTTATGGAATCTTGCGCACTGCACTCCTTGTCATGCAAGGAACATACATATGAAGTTTCAAGTCATTCAAACTTATGATGACAAAGTTATGCTCCGGACAAAAAATACTATCAAAGGGGAATAACACAAAAAGTGCACAAGGAAGAGTTATGGTTCATGCGCACACACCGCGTCAATGCAAGGAACATACATATGAAAGTTTCAAGTCATTCAAACTTATGGTGACAAAGTTATGCTTTGGACAAGAAATTCTATCAAAGTGGAATAACTCAAAAAGTTCACAATGTAGAGTTATGGTTCTTGCGCACTGCACATTGCGTCATTGCAAGGAACATACATATGAAGTTTCAAGTCATTCAAATTTATTGTGACAAAGTTATGCTCCGGACAAGAAATTGTATCAAAAGGGGAATAACTCAAAAAGTGCAGATGGTAGGTTATGGTTCTTGCGCACTGCACTCCGTATCATTGCAAGGAACATACATATGAAGTTTCAAGTCATTCAAACTTATGGTGACAAAGTTTATGCTCGGACAAGAAATTCTATCAAAGGGGAATAACACAAAAAAGTGCACAAGGTAGAGTTTGGTTCTTGTGCACTGCACTTGGCGTCATTGCAAGGAAACATACATAATGAAGTTTCAAGTCATTCAAACTTATGGTGACAAAGTTACGCTCCGGACAAGAAATTCTATCAAAGGGGAATAACACAAAAAAGTGCACAAGGTAGAGTTATGGTTCTTGTGCACTGCACTTGGCGTCATTGCAAAGAACATACATATGAAGTTTCAAGTCATTCAAACTTATTGTGACAAAGTTATGCTCTGGACAAGAAATTCTATCAAAGGGGAATAACTCAAAAAGTGCACAAGGTAGAGTTATGGTTCTTGTGCACTGCACTTGGCGTCATTGCAAAGAACATACATATGAAGTTTCAAGTCATTCAAACATTTCAAACAAAGAAACCGTAATTGAATCAGACCTCAAATAACAGAGTTATTAGCCTCTAGTGACTTTTACAAAACGCCCCCTAGGGATAATTATATCAAAGGGGAATAACACAAAAAGTGCACAAGGTACAGTTATGATTCTTGCGCACTGCACTCCGTGTCATTGAAAGGAACATACAAAGTAACCCCTATACTATAGTCAGGCTACTCAAAAATGATATTAAGCAAAATCTCCAATAGCAGCAAAACGATAAACAAATTTATTTACATATTACATTTTAGTTTTTAGAAATGCAGTAAATTAGGATTTCGCAGTTTTGTGTGTTCTTGTCTTCACTCTGAAAGGCGAAAGGTGAAATTACAAAACATGCCATATTGTCGTTGTGAAGAAATTAAATATGCCAGGCAAAATAACAAAATTTTAACAGGCGAATGAAAAAAAGTATCGTCTTTGAATGTTTCTTGTTAGCAGTACGAAACCTTTTATGTCAGAACCATTTATCTGTCTTATATTGTATCTTGACCCTAATAGGCGAAGATTGAAAGATGCCATATTGTCATTTATTTCGCCTTTTGCATTTTGGGTCAAAGGACACAACATTTGCCTGGCAAAATAACAAAATTTTAATAGGTGAAGGAAAAGAAAAGTTTCATCTTTGAATGTTTCATGTCCTGGGTTATAAACATCAGACACCACGATATAGCAGATTTCCTGTTGTAGTGTTTTCGACTAACAAAAAAGTTGAAGGACAAAATGAAACACTTCTGGTTTTGCCATCCGTGGTTATTCTTAATCACTGAAGAATCTGTGACTTAAGAACATAGAGTAAATTAATTATATGAAATGTAATACTGAAAAAATTAGTATGGAAAAAGTTCAATTTATATTGGATATAAGCAAGTTCTTATGTAAGACATGCTGGAAACCTGCTGACTATATGCACAAAGCAGGAAATGGGTGACCCTATATAGGATGAGAAATCTGGAGGGAGAAAACTCAAAGCATTCAAAGACGAAACTTTTGTCCTTTCGCCTTTAAAATATGTATATTTCTCTTGACATGTTTCGTGTTGTCGTGTCCTTGCCCTGAAAGTCAAAATAAAGACTTTGTGGCATTTTTCGTTATTTCGCCTTTCGGGCGAAATGGCAGAAATCAGCCACCTGAGTCCCCTGTCATATATACAAATAGAAACCGGAGGGCGGAAACCATTTTCGACTTTTCCTTTTGATGCGCAAAAACACGACAACACGAAATCTGCTACAGTGTCGTGTCTTCGCCTTCGGTTTAGGGTGCGAACACAAGAACACGACAACTAAAGGGCACCAAAATGAAATGGTTTCTACCTGCAAACATGAAACATTCAAAGAGGAAGTTTTTTATTCAATTAGGGTACTTTTTTTTGCTTTGCCTGTTTAAAATTTCATTATTTCGCCTGGAATATTTTGTGTTTTCGTGTTTTTGCACCGAAGGCAAAAGGTAAAATAACGACATTATGGCATGTTTTTGTTTATTTCGCCTTTTGCCTTTCGGAATGAAGACACGAACACACGAAATGTCAAAATAATCCACCATCTGACGAAAGTTCAGTCAAGTTATACAAGAAGCACAAGTCGAATACTTTCTTTTATACATCACAATTGAAGCAAAAGAAAATGTAACCAAAAAAGATCAAATTTTTACCAATATTAACATCACCATATCATGTTTTTTTTTTATTTGGTGCAATTTGGTGCCCTATAAGAAATATATTATTAAACTTACTTCATATCGTATCCCTATCCTAGATCATGTGTATATAAGGATGTGTGTTACTGGTGGTCAAATCACCTATAAGCATGTTTGTCATTAGTATATAAACATGACAATCATTTTATAGAAGAAACCATGCCATTCTATATAATCTTTCTCCATTGAAACTTTAATACTTTGGTAAAAATCCGTAACACAAGTTGTTTTGATTTGCTTTCATGAGTCACCCGGTACCACATTTTTTCTACACGAACATGATACTCTGTTATTAGACTAGCATCCAGTTATTGTTTATTACAGTATGCTATCTATGTATCAGTGCAAGTATTCGATTAATTCTCATGGTACTTCACTGTCTCTCTCCCTGCTGTTTTTCTCCTTTTTTTTTTAATCTCACACTTAAATTTAGGTTGATTTTAAAAGCTTACTTAAGCTGTTACCTGTACATCACATGATGATTTTTTTTTCCTGTAATGCTATGTTTCCAACCTATGTAAGACTTATGCAAGTTTATAATTAAAATCCCTTATATTGAAAATTCTATCTTCCAAGGTGCTATATACGCGTGAATCTAGCCTGTAGTTTATCAACTTTGTTGTTATGATTACGTAAAGTGTCCTCGTTTTCAATACAATACTGAATGATTTCAATACAACTGACTTTTTAATTTGAAATCCTAATATTTTGTAAGTATTTTCTTACTAATCAATTGATTACAGCAGTATTATAACTTGCTGTAGTGGTGTATTGTGATTTATATGTTACATCTATGGACAGAGAAGCGGGGGGGGGGGTGGGGGGGGGGGGGGAGAGGGGAGAGAGAGAGAAAAGTAAAACTGACGCTCTAACCACATCATTGATTTTTTATACGTCTTGTAAAATCATCAGTGGATGGTTGTTTTGTCTGTCCTCCCATAATGAGTGTTCATTAGCTTTCTCCTTTAAATGACGCGTAAAGAAGTCAATGCACGAGAACCCAAGTTTAAACCGAATAAAACTGGCAGCGCTTAGTATCGTGCATGGATCGTATCGTGTATATGAAACCAAACGTGTAACGTGCGCGCACCGTGTAACCGTGCTTTCCGTGTCCGTTGCAACATGCGTCGTTTGTCCGTGTAAACGTGCGTTCCGTGTGCCGACTTGCACACAAGCCGCACTGTATATACACATAATAAAGTTATTATATATGAAATTCATAAAATTCGTAAAGATTGTTATGATGCAGATAATTTTCTAAGGCTGAAGAGTGTATTCAGAATCAAGTAACCTTACAATCATATACCTGTGTAGAAAGGTATATGCAAAGGTACACATTACTTATTGTTTGCAAAACTGACTCTAGCATAAAAAATTAATGTTGAGATTTTTCATAGCTATATTTTTCATTATCCCAATTTAAATCTATGTGAGAGAGAGAGAGACAGACAGACAGATGAGAGGTAAGGATGAGAGCAGAAACTTATAGTGATTTATTCGCTTCAAATTAACAGTGTACTGCATTGGTGGCTAAGAAAGTCAGTCTGCTTTTAAACATAGCTACCAATCTCCAAAGGCTGACCTACAATAATTGATCAGCGGTATTTCAATTCTACTTGAGATAAGACAGTCTGCCTCTTTAGCTTGCATATACATGTAATCCTCGTCAGGATAAGAAGCTTTTTTTTTCTCCGAAAACCAATTAACTTTGTCATGTCATAGATACTACATTTCACAACCGATTTTGATCAAGATTATTTTACTTGAATTATAAGATTTTAAACTTCAGGATAATCACACAAAAAAATAACTAAATTCAAACTTTGAAAACAAATTTACAATTTTTTCCAAGAGGATAAATTTTGAACTGCCATAAAATGACAAATCAAGCCCGATCTTTCAAAAACTAAACATCATTTGAAAGGTCTTTCAAGACCTAAATCTTATCCGCACATGATAACAATGAAATATTTTTAGTTTTTGGCTATTGAGGCCGTTTTAAAAATCCAATAATCATGATATGACCTTGACCTTTGCAATATTTTTAAAAAAAAAAATTCTCTGGAACATCAGAACATTAAACTACATAAAGTGTGAAAATTTCATGGAAAAGGAAACAAAAAATAAAATCAGGAAGCAAACCAAATGTGTTCAAGAAATGTTAATTTGGTCCCAAAATTTAGTAAAGTTTGACCGTTTTAGAAGACAAACAATGCATTTTTTTCAAAATGCCAACCCCATTATTTTGTGCGTATATGTCTTGCAAATCATATGCAACATAAAAGAACTCTTCTATCTCATCTCTGAAAAAACTGGATAGGTTTTTCGTGGACCTACCCTCATTTTCACCATTTTTTGTAAGGTTTGAACTTTCAAACCTTCCGTAGCTCAAAAAGATTTATGTACGACAATCATTGAAACTATCATATTTTTATTAGGCTATCCATCAGTGAACATAATGCAAAAAACCGCATTTGAATCGGACCCCAAATAACAGAGTTACTCCTCTTTTTATGATTTTATACAAAGGGCCCCTAGCGGAAAAACAAAGACAAAAATGAAAATTTTCTCAACGTAAGGATTAAGTTCATATAAGTAGAAAAAAAATGGGTAGAAATTTCATAATTGTGCCTTTTTTCTATTCATTGGCGATATGCCGTTCACAAAAAACCGGCGGAAAAATAATAAAAAAAAAAAAAAAAAAAAATAAAACAGAAGAAGAGAACAATAGGTTTTCGCCCAGCGATGCGAAAACCTAAAAAATAAAACAGAAGAAGAACAAAGGTTTTCGCCCAGCGATGCGAAAACCTAAAAAAAAAAGAAACAGAAGAAGAAACAATAGGTTTTCGCACTGCGATGCGAAAACCTAATAATTCTACTTGAGGCTGAAAGCCCTAATAAAAGTTTGAAGAAAGCCGTTATAAACAAAGGCATGTGCTTATCGGTTCCTGGTGTACACCATTGCTCCTAAAAATGCACCTCTTTCTCTCAAATACGCATCGCAATTCACCCTTTCAACACGGACACTCTTTCCTGCGTAGGAACGTCCGGATCGTGGGTAACCAACCCAATAAACCGCCTTCTTCTCTTACATCCAATTGCTAGAATTTTCGTATACAAGCCCTTATCCGAAAAACATGAATATCTGCCATGTTTGTTGGACGGAATCACTTGAATTTTTCAGGACATTTTGCACATTGTAGTCTACGGCATTCTTGCAAATTTCAACTTCAACATCAACTTGTCGATTTATATGGTTTTTTTTAAATAATTTCTGCTTAAATATGCATGAAATCATATTCACGTGACCAAACAAGTATTCCTTGCAGTATACATCACTTCACTTTTCAGTGGTTAATGCTGAAGAAATCTTTAAATTTTTGACTCAAATTTCTGGAAACTACAGCGTTTCAATTTCTTTTTAAAAGTTCACTTTTCGCCTTTCTGTCATAAACTCAACCAATTCAAGCCGATCTTCAAAACTAAACACCAATGGAAAGATCTCTTCCAAATAAAAACTTTTGTTCATAACTTTTTATAAAATATTTTTAGATTTGAAGCTATTTCCGTGCGAAAAAAAAATAAACAAAACGGTTTATGACCTTGACCTTTGCATATTTTATCGTTATTTACTACGTTTTTTTTGTATTATTTAAATGATAAAACAGTGAAAGAATTGATGAAGATTGATCAAAAAATAAGGTTCAGGAGCTGCAATAAAGAGGAAATATATGGATTTACACTGTTTGATAAAAGGATCAAATTTTTTGGACTGTGTAATTTGACCCAAAGAAGTCGATCTTCACAAATAAAACAATGGAAAGATCTCTTCAAAACTAAAACTTTTTTTTTTAAAAACTTCTAAAATATTTTTAGATTTGGAGCTATTTTATGCCGATAAAAATAATAAAATTAGGTATTGACTTGCCTTTGCATATTTTGGGTGATTTTTTTTTCTATGATTTTTTGTTTTAAAAAAAATGCCATTTTAAACAGGGAAAAAATGATGAAGATTGAAAAAAAAAAAGTAGGAGCTGCAAATAAACCTTAAAAGTCATGCTTTTAAAAAGTTGGACTTTTCGAAAATATTGGTTATGTTGCCTCGTACTGTGAAAAACCTGCATTTCTAAAAACGCCCCCCCCCATATATTTTGTTCGTAATGTTTGCAAATCATATGCCCCAAACAAAATTCTTCTTTTCTCTCTGAATAAAAGGGCACGTTTTGGTGACCTACCCTTATTTCACGTTTTTGCGAGTTCGAACTTTCAACCTCCTGTAGCACGAAAGTTTTATATACGCAAATTTTTGAAACTATTTTTTTTTTGGGCTATTTACAAGGAAATTATGCAAAAACCGGGATTTGAATCGGACCTCAAATAATTTGAGTTTTTTGCTTTTTTAAAATTTTATTAAAACGCCCCCTTGGGGGGGGAAAATCAAAACAAAGATGAAAATTTTTCTCGGGCGTTAGGTCTTCTTTTAAGTAGTGGTTTTACTTTATAAAAGTTTATAGAAGTGGCTTTTCTCACCTCGGAGTATTTCCGTTCACAAAAAAAGGGTTAGAAAATAAAAAAAAACTAGAACCGCAAAGCTGCATCTTGGTTTTCGCTTTAACTTGACTAGTAAGGTACTGGTTTAATGCAGACATAATTAATTGATATTAATTTTTTTCGAATATTTTTGTTAATTGATCAAATTAGTCGATCTTCAAAAACTTAAAAAATCATTTTGAAACGTTCTCTTCACGAAATGAACTTTTGTTCATTTAATTTCTATAAAATATTTCTAGATTGAGAAGTATTTTGTGCCGATAAAAAAAAATCGGTATTATGACCTTGACCTTTTCTATTTTATCGTTATTTAAATATGAGTTTATTTGTATTATTTAAATGCATTAAACAGTGAAAAAAATGAGAAGATTGAAAAAAAAATAAAATCCGGAGCTGCAAAAAAGAAGAACAATGGATTTACAATTGTTTGATATGGATTTACAATTTTTTTGATAAAAGGATTTTAAACTTTGGTGTGGTAATTTGACCAAATGAAGTCCGATCTTCAAAAACAAACACCAAAGGAAAGATCTCTTCACAGACTAAAACAATTTGTTCATTTACTTTCTATAAAAAAATTTTTAGATTTGGAGCTTTTTTTATGCCGATAAAAATAATAATAATTGGGAAAATGACCTTGACCTTTGCATTATTATGCTTGTTTTTTTTTTTGATTTTATTTGTTTGATAAAAAATGATAAAACAGTGAAATAAAGTGAAGATTTTTAACAAAAAAATAAAGGGCAGGAGCAGCAAAAAAGAGGGAAAAATTTGGATATACAATTGTTTATAAGAGGATTTAAACTTTGGACTGTGGTCATTTGATCAAATGAAGTCCGACTTCCAAAAAAATAAACATTAATGGAAAGATCTCCTCACAAATAAAAATTTTGTTCATTAATTTCTAAAAAAATATTTTTTGTTTTGAGGATTTTATGCCGATTAAAATAATAATAATTGGTATATGCCCCTTGACCTTTGCATATTATGCTTGTTTTTTTTTTTTTATGATTTTATTTGTTTGATAAAAAATGCATAAACAGTGAAATAAAGATGAAGATTGAACAAAAAATAAAGTCAGGGCGGCAAAAAAGAGGAAAAATATGGATATACAATTGTTTTTAAGAGGATCAAATTTTGGGGGGACTGGGTCTTTTGATCAAAAGGAGTCTGATCTTAAAAAAATAAACATTAATGGAAAGATCTCCTCGAAAACTAAAACTTTTGTTCATATACTTTCTTAAAAAAATTTTTAGATTTGGGGGCTATTTTATGCCGATAAAAATAATAATAATTGGTATTGACCTTGGACCTTTGATATTTTGCTTGTTTTTTTCTATGATTTTATTTGTTTGATAAAAATGCTTAAACAGTGAAATAATATGAAGATTGAACAAAAAATAAAGTCAGGAGCAGCAAAAAGAGGAAAACATTTGGTTATTCAATTGTTTGTTAAGAGGATCAAACTTTGGACTGGGGTTTCATTTGATCAATTGGAAGTCGATCTTCAAAAAATAAACATTAAGGGGAAAGATCTCCTCACAAACTAAAACTTTTGTTCATATCTTTCTATAAAATATTTTGATTTGGACTATTTTATGCCGATTTAAATTTAATAATTTGGTTATGACCTTGACCTTTGCTTTTTGCTTTTTTTTTTTTTTTTCTATGATTTATTTGTTGATAAAAAATGCTTTAAACAAGTGAAATATGATGAAGATTGAACAAAAAATAAAGCGGAGCGCAAAAAAAAGGAAAACATATGATATACAATTGTTTGATAAGAGGATCAAACTTTGGCTGTGGTCATTTGAACAAATGAAGTCCTCTTCAAAAAATAAACATTAATGGAAAGATCTCCTCGAAAACTAAAACTTTTTTTTCAAATACTTTCTATAAAATATTTTTAGTTTTTGGAGCTTTTTATGCGATATAAATAATAAATAATTGTATATGACCTTGACCTTTGCATATTATGTTGTTTTTTTTTTCTATGAATTTATTTGTTTTATAAAAATGCATAAACAGTAAAAATAATGATGAAGATTGAACAAAAAATAAAGTAGGAGCTGAAAATTTAACCTTAAAAGTCATGCTTTTAAAATGTTAATTTTTCGAAATATTGGTTAAGTTTGACCGCATACTGTGGACAAACCATGGCTTTCCCGAATTCGCCACCCCCATAAATTTTGTGCGTATATGTCTTGGTCTATGCAACAAAAAAAATTCTCCTTTTCCCCTCTCTGAATAAAAATGGGTAGGTTTTTGGTAGACCTACCCTTATTTCCAGTTTTTGCGAGATTCAAAATTTCAACCTCCTGTAGACGAAATTTTATTTACGCAAATTTTTTAAAAACCCCCTCATTTTTTCTTGGGCTATTTACAAGGGGAACATTGTGCAAAAACCGCTTTGAATCGGACCTCAAAAAATGGAGATTTGCTCATTAAATATTTTCATATAAAACGCCCCTGGGGGAAAAAAGAAAACAAAAATGAAAATTATCTCGACGTTAGGATCATCTTCCCAATTTCTTGGTTATTACTGAAAAAAAGTTTCAAGGGTGGGGGCTTTTCTAATCGGAGCTATGCCGTTCACAAAAAAGGGAAGAAAAATAAAAAAAAAAAAAAAAAAAAAAAAGAAAAAGAAGAAGAACAATAGGTTTTCGCACTGCGATGCGAAAACCTATTTAAAATTTTTTACTTGGGCGAAAGCCCCTAATAAAAGTTTGAAGAAAGGCCGGTTTTTTAACTAAGGCAATGGGGCTTTTGGTCCTGGTTTTACACCATTGCATCCTAAAAAAGCACCTCATTCTCTCAAATTCGATCGCAATTACCCTTTCAACACGGGGACTCTTTCCCGCGTGGAACGTCCGGATTTGTGGGTAACCAACCCAATAAAACCCCCTTCTTCCTTTACTTCAAATTGCTAGATTTTGTTTTACAAGCCCTTATCCGAAAAATGGAATTTCTGCCATTTGTTGCGGAATCACTTGAAATTTTCAGGATTTTTTGAACCCTTGTAAATTACGGCATTCTTGCAAATTACCTTCAAACATCAACTTGGGCGTTTTATATGAAATTTTTTAATAAAATTTTGCTTAAATTTTGTTTGAAAACTTAAAAGTGACCAAACAAGTATTCCTTGCAGTATACATCCCTTCCCCTTTTCCGTGTGGGAATTTGAAGGAAAAACATAATTTTTGACTCAAAGTTCATGAAATACAGCGTTTCAATTTCGTTAAAATAACTTTTGCCTTTCTGTATAACTCAACCCAATTCACCCCGATCTTCAAAAATAAACACCAATGGAAAGATCTTTCCAGACTAAAACTTTTGTTCATATACTTTCTATAAAATATTTTTAGGGTTTGGAGGGTATTTTATCCGATAAGAATAAAAAATTGGTTATGACCTTGACCTTTGATATTATGTTGTTTTTTTTTCTATGATTTTATTTGTTTGGAAAAAGCATAAAAAAGTGAAATTAATGATGAAGATTGAAAAAAAAAATAAAGCAGGGCCCGGGAAAAAAAGAGAAAACATATGGTTTTACAAAATTTTTGGGTAAGGGTCAAACTTTGGACTGTGGTCATTTTTATCAAATGAAGCCGATTTTTCAAAAACTAAACATTAATGGAAAGTCTCCTCGAAACTAAAACTTTTGTTATATTCTTTTTATTAAAAAATTTTTAGATTTGGAGCTTTTTTTGCCGATAATAAATAAAAAATAATTTGGTATTGGACCTTGACCTTTGGGAAAATTTTTGTTGTTGTTTTTTTTTATGAATTTATTTGTTTTAAAAAAAGCCCTAAACAGTGAAATTAATGATAAGATTGAACAAAAAATAAAGTTAGGAGCTGCAAAAAAAAGGAAACATATGCATTTACAATTGTTTTAAGAGGATCAAACTTTGGATGTGGTAGTTTGATAAAGAAGTCCGATCTTCAAAAACTAAAATCAATGGAAAGTCTCTTCACAAACTAAAACTTTTGTTCATATCTTTCTATAAATATTTTTAGATTTGAAAGCTATTTCGTCCGTAAACCTTAAAAATAATCGGTAATTATGACCTTGACCTTTGTATTTTCCGTTATTTATTATGAGTTTGTTTGTATTTTTTAAAAAGGCATAAACAAAAAAAAAAATGATAAAGATTGAACAAAAAACAAAGTCAGGACCCGAAAAAAAGAGGAAACTATGGATTTACAATTGTTTGATAATGGATCAAACTTTGGACTGTGGTATTTTGACAAATGAAGTCCGATCTTCAAAAACTAAAAAAATTAATGGAAAGATTCCTCGAAAACTAAAAATTTTGTTCTTTTACTTTCTATAAAATATTTTTAGATTTGAGTTTTTATGCCGATATAAATAATAATAATTGGTTTTTACCTTGGGCCTTTGCAATTATGTTGTTGTTTTTTTCTATGAATTTATTTTGTTTTTTATAAAAATGCAAAAAAACAGTAAAATTTAATGATGAAGATTGAACAAAAAATAAAGTCAGGAGCTGCAAATAACCTTAAAAGTCTGTTTTTTAAAAATGTTGATTTTTTCGAAAATATTTGGTTTATTTGACCGCATACTGTGGAAAACCTGCATTTGGGAATTCGCCACCCCATTATTTTGTGCGTATATGTCTTGCAGATCATAGCAACAAAAAAAAATTCTCCTATCTCATCTCTGAATAAAATGGGTAGTTTTTGGAGACCTACCCTTATTTCACAGTTTTGCGAGATTCAAAACTTTTCAACTCCTGTCCCGGGAAAGTTTTATTACGCAAATTTTTGAAAACCTATCATATTTTTTTGGGGGTATTTACAAGGAACATTGTGCAAAAACCGCATTTATGGACCTCAAATAATGGAGATATTGCTTATTAAAATTTTCATTTAAAAACGCCCCCTGGCGGGAAAATCAAAACAAAAATGAAAATTTTTTTCTCGACGTTAGGTCCCTCTTCAAGTTCGTGGTTATTACTGAAAAAGTTTTTAGATGTGGCTTTTCTCACTCGGAAACTATGCCGTTCACAAAAAAGGGGAAGAAAAAAAAAAAAAAAAAAAAAAAAAAAAAAGAAACAGAAGAAGAACAATAGGTTTTTCGCACCTGCGATGCGAAAACCTAATAATTCTACTTGAGGCTTTAAAGCCCAATAAAAGTTTGAAGAAAAACCGTTATAATA
Organism: Solen grandis; assembly: GCA_021229015.1. NCBI lineage: Eukaryota > Metazoa > Mollusca > Bivalvia > Adapedonta > Solenidae > Solen > Solen grandis. The sequence continues at coordinate 75,477,148 of CM037780.1, read as the reverse complement.
AGGCAATGTGCTTATCGGTTTCCCCCGGGGTACACCATTGCTCCTAAAATGCACCTCATTTTTCTAAATAGCATCGCAATTCACCTTTCAACACGGGCACTCTTTCCTGGTTTGGAACGTCCGGCTGTGGGTAACCAACCCAATAACCCCCTTCTTCCTTTACTTCAAATTGGCTAGATTTTCGTTTTTAAAAAGCCCTTATCCGAAAAACATGAATATCTGCCATGTTTTTTTGACGGAATCACTTGAAATTTTCAGGACTTTTTGACATTGTAGTCTACGATTCTTGCAAATTTCCCTTCAAACAATTTAACTTGTCGATTTTATATGAATTTTTTAAAAAATTTCTGCTTAAATATGTATGAAATCATAATCACGTGACCAAACAAGTTTTCCTTGCAGTTTAAAACTTCCCAAACCCCTTTTTAGTGTGTTAATTTCTGAAGAAATCATAATTTTTGACTCAAAGTTATGAAACTTTTTAACCCCCCAATTCTTTTTAAAAACACTTTTGCCTTTTGTCAAAACTCAACTTAACCCGATTCTTAAAACTAAACACCAATGGAAAGATCTTCACAGACTAAAACTTTTGTTCAATACATTCTTAAAATATTTTTGATTGGAGTATTTTCATAAAATAAATTTTGGATTGACCTTGACCTTTGCATATTATGCTTGTTTTTTTTTTCTTGATTTTATTTGTTTATAAAAAAATGCATAAAACAGTTTAAATAATGATGAAAAATTTGGGAAAAAAAAAAAAGTCAGGGGGGCAGCAAAAAAGAGAAAACATATGGATTACAATTGTTTGTAAGAGGATTTAAACTTTGGATTTTGGTTTTGATCAATGAAGTCCGTCTTCAAAAATAAACATTAAGGAAAGATCTTTCCCCGAAAACTAAAACTTTTGTTCATTTCTTTTTATAAAATATTTTTAGTTTGGAGCTTTTTATGCCGATATAAATAATAATAATTGGTATATGACTTGAACCTTGCCCTATTGTTGTTGTTTTTTTTTTTATGAATTTATTTGTTTTAAAAAGCATAAACAGTGAAATAATGATGGAGATTGAACAAAAATAAAGTTAGGAGTTTCAAAAAAGAGGGGGGAAACATATGCATTTACAATTGTTTGATAAGAGGATCAAATTTGGACTGTGGTGTTTGTCAAAATGAAGTCGGTTTTAAAAAAACTAAACATCAATGGAAAGATTCTTCAAAAACTAAAACCTTTTGTTATATACTTTCTATAAAATATTTTAGATTTGAAGCTATTTGTCCCGATAAACATAAAAATAATGGGGTTTTGACCTTGACCTTTGCTATTTTCCCTCGTTATTTACTATGAGTTTTTTTTGTATTATTTAAAAGGCTTTAAACAATGAAAAAATGTGAAAGATTGAACAAAAAAAAAGTCAGGAGCAGCAAAAAAAGAAAACAAAGGTAACAATTGTTTGATAAGAGATCAAACTTTGGACTGTGGTCATTTGAAAATGAAGTCCGATCTAAAAACTAAACATTAATGGAAGATCTCCTCGAAAAATAAAACTTTTGTTCATATGCTTTTTTTAAATATTTTTAGATTTGGAGCTATTTTTGCCGATATAATAATAATAATTGGTATATGACCTTGACCTTTGCATATTATGTTGTTTTTTTTTTCTAGAATTTATTTTTTTTATAAAAAATCCCTTAAAAAACCGTGAAATAAGATGAAAGATTGAAAAAAAATAAAGTCGGAGTGCAAATAACCTTAAATCATGCTTTTAAAATGTTGATTTTTGAAAAATATTGGTTAAGTTTGACCCATACTGTGGACAAACCATGCATTTCCAATTCGCCACCCCTATTTTTTGTGGTTATGTCTTGCGGCATATGCAACAAACAAAATTCTCCTTCTCTTCTAAATTTTAAAATGGGTAGGTTTTTTAGACCTACCCTTATTTCCCGTTTTTGCGAGATTCGAACTTTCAAACTCCTTTTAGCACGAAAGTTTTTATCGCAAATTTTTGAACCTATATATTTTATTGGGCATTTACCAAGGAAACATTGTGCAAAACCGCATTTGAATCGGACCTCAAATAATGGAGTATTGTTATTAAATATTTTTCATATAAAACGCCCCCCTGGGGGGGAAAATCAAAACAAAAAGAAAATTATCTCGACGTTAGGTCATCTTCAAGTACGTGGTTATTACTGATTTAAAAATTTCATAGATGTGGCTTTTCTCACCTCGGAGCTTTTGCCGTTCACAAAAAAAGGGAAGAAAAATAAAAAAAAAAAAAAAAAAAAAAAAAAACAGAAAAAAGAACAATAGGTTTTCGCACTGCGATGCGAAACCTAATTTGAATCGCTTAATGCGATATCATGGTTTTCGCAAAAAGCAATTCCCTTCGTTCACGAGTAATGTTTCGAAAAACATATTTCTTCGTTCAATGGCTTTTTGAAAAACTGTTGAATAAAGTGATCTTTCCAAAAATTTTTGTCGCAATTTTTTAAAACAGCTTTTTTCCGAAGAATTTTCTAAGTATTACCTGTCTGTAATGTAGTCGCAACTTTTAAAACTCTTTTTTTAAAACTTCGGGTACTGCAACATTTAGGGGTGTTTTTGCTTTATGGGGAAATTCGACAATTGTACTCGATAAACAACAATTGCAAACCCACCCAACAGTATTAAAAATTTACACGGAAAAAGGGAATTTTGGGCCCCCCTTAACATTAAAAACGAACTAATGTTGCATTGAAATTACTATCATTTTCATGAAATATCGCATAAATATTTTAGTGTTGTTTCAAATTGATGTCACAAGGAACAGAAAAGCAAAAAATTGATAAAAATCAGACTTTAATCATTTTAGTAAAAAAGGGTGTTTTCAAGCCAAGCGTCCCCTAGCAGCAAAATGAGAAACAAAATTGAGTAAAATTTACTATTAGGTAAACCCAGAAATGCAGCAAATGGTTCAATGAAGCATACAAGTCGCACTAGTCGAACATTCTATTTCCTTATATATCACAATTTGAAGCATAAAAACTGATTTACAATTATCCAAAAAAAGGATCAAACTTTGGACTAAACCCTAATATGACCAAATCAAGTCCGATCTTCAAAACCTAAACATCACTGGAAAGGGGTATTCAAGAACTAAAACTTTTGTTTATATACTTTCAATAAAATATTTTTTGTTTTGGAGCTATTCGGAGCCGAATAAAAACACAATTATCGTAATATGACCTTGACCTTTGAAATTTCATTTTAACTTTTTTAATTGTGAGGCCCTTTAAAACATAACAATACATAACTTGTGAAAATATCATGAAGAATGAACTAAAAATAAAAACAGGAGCGACAAAAAACATCTTTTCGAATTTAATTTTCCTAACATTTAGTGAAGTTTGACCGTTTCTAGAGGGCAAAACCATGCATTTATTAAATTCGCTACCCCATATATTTTGTGCGTATATGTCTTGCAAATCATTTGCAGCCCAAAAAGAATTCTTTATCTGATGTCTAACAAAAACGGATAGGTTTTTTGTACACATACCCTCATCTGCACAGTTTTTTGCGAGGTTCGAACTTTCAACTTCCGTTGCTAGCTCAAAAGTTTCAGCCCCTCATACCTAGAAACTATCATATTTTATTAGGCTTTCAACAAGAAACATAATGCAATAAAACCCCATTTGGATCAGGCTTTAACTTTTTGAGTTATAAGTAGAAGAGTGCTTTCAAGCTAAGCGCCCCCCAGCGGCAAATGAGAAAACAAAAATTTATTACAATTTTCCATTAGGTACCTAGCAATGCAGCAAAAAATTCAATCAAGTACGCAAGTCGCACTAGTCGAACATTCTATTTCTTATATATCACAATTTGAAGCATAAAAATGATTTACAATTATTCCAAAAAAGGATCAAACTTTGGACTGCCGTAATATGACCAAATCAAGTCGATCTTCAAAAAATAAACTCACTGGAAGAGCTCTTAAAGAACTAAAACTTTTGTTCATATACTTTCTTAAAATATTTTTAGATTTGGATCTATTTATGCCGATAAAAATAATAATAATTGGTATATGCCTTGACCGTTGCTATTATGGCTGATTTTTTTTCCATGATTTTATTTTTTTATAAACCCGCATTAACAGGAAAAAATGATGAAGATTGAATGAAAAAAAAAGTCAGGAGCTGCAATAACATTAAAAGTCATGCTTTGAAAATGTTGACTTT
>CM037780.1:75458468-75472827 GCA_021229015.1 Solen grandis | reverse complement strand
TGTAATATTTACGGCTTATTATTATATGTTACAATTTCATTGTTACTAGTTTCCAAAATCAATTCGTTGTACTTACGGGAATCTAGTTTTATAGCCATTCGGGTAAAAAAGTAGATTCCGGTACAGTATTCCCAAATACACGAAATCTTACCGGAATCTAGTTTTATTTATCTATTAAAGCCATTATCAGTACTTAGATAGTTGAGTAAGTAAGTTTGAGATGTTGTTTTTATTTCATGTTTTTTATTTTTTCTGGTATAAAAGTAGATTCCGGTACAGTATTCCCAAATAATACCCGAAGTCTTACAGGAATCTAGTTTTATTTATCTATTAAAGCCATTATCAGTAGATAGTTAAAAATATTCTTTCTTTGCTAAGTAATTTTGTGATGTTGCTTTTATTTCATGTTTTCATATTTGTTATCTATTTATTTGTTTTTATTTTGAGTGAATTTTTTATGGTTACTACCCCTACCGGAATATACTTTTTAACCGGAATCTACCGGAATCGAGTCGAAGTTCCGGAATCGACTTATATTAAAGCCATTTTCAGTAGATTTTTGAGTGACATTTATAATTTGATAGTTTGTAACTTGGTAACCATTAAAGCCATTTTCAAATGATGATTTAAGAGAATTTCATATTTGATTTATTTAACAGGTGTGTGTAATATTGCGTTTATTTTTTTGATAAGTTTATAAGCTCACGAACGTCAGTCTTTGTATGCTGGTTTGTCTAAAAGAACATACTTTGAAAAAGAAACTGAAGACTTTTCTTTAAGGTGGATATGTTTAGAACAGTATAAAAATAATTCAGATTTTGACAAGATCAGGTACACATTAAGAGTAATATATAAAAAGAGATTAAGAAGACGGCAACCATTATACTCTGCTCTTTATGATAATAATATGTGTCTGTGTGTAGGTGTATATGAATGTATAAGATTAGGAAAAAAAATCCATTCTCCACTTTAATAGTTATTAAATATTATATGCATACTAGCCAAGGTATTAACAATGTACCAGAAAACTATTGATAACGAAAGGAGTGGGTATGATGTTGTAAATGTGAGTAGTGAGTCAGAGAGAGAATTTTTTTGTGTCACATGAGTTATGTGTGTAATATATTATGTACTGACGATGTACATGATTGTATAAGTCAAAGAATTAAATAAAGAATCAGCTTTGTATCCACACACATAGGGCAACTAACAGGTGAAAATATAAGTCGATTCCGGTACTGCGAGCCGATTCCGGTAGATTCCGGTAAAAAAGTAGATTCCGGTATTCCCAAATACCGGTGGAAGTACAGTCAGCTGTTCATTAGAATAACAAGCATAATAGTTAAGTGTTAGAGTGTCTGCTTTGCATTCGTTAGGTCTGAGGTTCGTATACCATCTGGGAACTTTCCTCCGGTGACATATAAAATTGGTACTAGATGCACCCAGTTTAAAGTCGCTGATTTTAACACTCACTCAGCCCCTCACCATGTGGGTTTGAATCCCACCAGGGTCATTCTGATTTTCATGTGAGGATGCCTTCCACCTGGCTTGTGGTAGGTCAGTGGTTCTACCCGAATGCCTCTATACATTTGGGGTCTTCCTCCACCTGTAATTAGCTGGACGTCGCTATATGTCTGAAATACTGTCGAAGCGACAGTAAACTCAAATAGTCAAGTCAAATCAGATGCACCCTTGCTTTGGATTCAGCAAAATGGAGTATATGGGAACTTTGCCTATTCGGGACTGCATTCAGACTCCCATGTATCCAACCACTGTATCTTCCTATGCTGTGTCTCTTCAGCAAAAAAACATTAGCGAATTTGTCAGTTATCCTTGACTGCAATATGGTCACAATAATTAGAAAATGATAGCTAGCCATTAAAATAGAATAGATGTTGAAGAATGAGGTGGTCTGAGTATTGGGTTCTGTCAGTATATAGATGGGAACAAGGTCAAGAAAATCGTGGTCTTATTAGTGAGGTGGTCCTTATACTGAGGTGGCCTTAATGTTAAGTTTTACTATATCAACATTTGATAGGGCTGTCTTTCTGCCACTATATTCTTGAAGAATACCATGATTTATAAGATAAATAAAGAGTGTTTCACAATATGTACCACAATATATTGCAGTAATAGATCTTACTATAAGTTTAGGGGCTATTTCAAACTTTTGTTTGGATGAAAAAACAGTCCAATTAAACAACATGGGGAATACGGAAAATGTTCTGAAATCAAGCATATCACAATTCTGGAGTCATTTAGAATTATCTCCCCTGACATAGATTCAACCATGGGCCCTAGACTCAATTTTCCGTGGTTTGTCAGTGATCACTTTTGATCTTTATATGAATCTTAGGATGGTAGCAACAAAACTGCATAAAATAATGGCAAAAAGTGACATTTTCATTTTGTATAGCGACACAATATTGAATATTGAGTCATTATCATCACAATATACCTGAATACCATGACAGCCCTAATATTTGTACAAAAATAGACCATTACACTCCAAAATGAGACGGTAACCTACATAAACGAACAAGCACTTCTTGAACACCTAGTGTACGTACTCGTGTAAAATTAACACCTTGTTCAGTTGGAAATAAACATGTGAGACTTTTCCATAGTCACTCATTGGGCTGTTGAAATCAGCGAATTATACTGGGTATTGCCTATCCTCTGATGAAATGGTCTGTTGATGTTTTGTATGGAAGGGTAATTTACAAAAAAGTCAAACCTTCATGGAAAGATTTTGACCCACCATGTGAAATATTGTTACTATATTCACCTGCTAGCAGACAAAGTAACAAGGCAGAAAAGTGTTTTGAAGGCTTGGAATGGGATTATTTACTGGTCTCACCTTAGATCCATCGAGGTTATAAGAAAGTTTCCATTCACATTTAAATAAACAAATACATGTAAGATTAATTTTTAAACAATGCAGATTAATTCAGAATTGCTTGCTAATATATTGTGGTTTCATTTTACTTTTAAATTGTCTATGTCTCCTATTTTACAACCAGCATCTTGTGATGAGAATCTAATTAATGGGACTAGTTGTATATGCTGTTGTCTTTTTTTACTGGTCTGAAATGAACATCAATTTATCCAACACACTCCCCTCCTTTGAAAAAAACTAGACATAACATTTTAGACAGCTTGTAATAAATGAAAGTGATTAGAATCTGTCATTTGAACAATAAAACTATCATAGCCTCTAGAGTAGAATTTAAATTTTAAAACCTGAATTTTTAACCATATCACTTTTTTTTCCACTTTTCACAGTTTTTGTGGTGGTACTATGTGAAATATAAATAGCATGATGTGCTGTATTTAACATTTCAAAACAACTCATCTAGTGCAGTACTTAGAATTGTTGCCAGATTTCAAAGGTCAGTGAAAATTGTATGACAGAAAATATTTATTGTATCTGTATGTGCAAATGTTGCTGAAAAATCGTGGATATGTAAACCTGTTTTTCAGCCCTGCATTTTGGTTTTCATGTGTCTAAGAGATGATTGAACATAAACAATGAAATGAAATGAAATTCAAACATATCATGACACTAGAGACAGAGCTCACACAAGGATTTTTTTCTGTGATCAGAATTAAAGTCCCTTGTTTGTTCCTACTACTGCTATGTTGGTGTTACAAGCCTAACTCTGCAACAACAGCATAATGTATCACAACCCAGCATACAAGCTGCTAATGCCTCAATGTTGATGACATTTGCATCAGATATGACGGTGTTGAGTATTGTTTGTGGTGGACACCCTACTCTCGTTTTCCCATGTTTGGGCTGCATTGGTATCACCATTTAGGCAGGAAGTTCAGGGTGTGAAAAGCAATGTCCAGCAAGCCCTTAGCATTGTGTGGCAGTGTTGTTTGTTACCTTTGGGAGATCAACAAAAAGCTGTTCATTAACCCTTTCCCCCATATAGACTCATTTTAACCCTTTCCCTTATATAGACTCATTTTGACGCACTCAATAGGTATCACATAAAGCCTGATCTGCAGAAAACCACAGGTAAACCTTACCAAATTTAATTACAAAATCCTCATTTCCAGACCACTGAGGAACAGCGAACAGCATAAAACCTGATCAGCCTGCGAGTAACTCGCAGGCTGATCTGGTTTTATGTTGTTCACATAGGTCTTTTCATGGTGTTCTCTATGAGGGAAAGGGTTAATTGGTGACGTGATCCTTCCAGTTAATGTTGAGAGCCATTGTAACAACCATCAAAAGCCTTGAAGAGGATCTTTGTTATTGTCCAAGCTTCCCTTCCATAGAGTAATATAGTCACAACTATATTTCTATGAAGGACCTTGTCTTCAGTATCCTATTCAAAATAGACTTACAGATTTTCTTCATGTTGTGCAGTGCTGACTTCCTAATTCTGAGGTCTTCCTCTGTTGTGTTGACCCATGCTCCTATGTACTTGAAGTCACTAGAGCGTTTCAGCTCCGCTCCGTCACAAGTCTTCAGTAGTTGGTTTTCTCCTATGTCGTACAGTACTCCGTCACCTGGCACCGAGATGTAGTCCTACTTTTGAACATCCTTTTTTCAACTCCCTGCATGGATTCAAACCCTGTGCTTTGTCAGTATCATCTGAAAGTAAGCAGATGTCGTTAGTCCAAGTCTGTGAGGGTAATTGGTCCATGTCTTGAAAACCTATTTAGTGTTGTTGTAAAGTGTTCAGAGTTTGCTGTAGCCTTTCAAAGGGCATAGTCAAGAACTATGACAAACAGAAATGGAGCCATTGTGTGCCCTTGAAGTACTCCTGCTAAGATGTCAAATTCTGTGGTTGTTCCTTCTGGTGTTACAGCTGTTGCCTTTGTTCTTGTGCACTGGTACATGGATTCACTTGCACGGGGTAATCTTTGAGGTATGCAATATACTCTTAGCATGTGCATTATATTTCCATTTTGGATGGAGTCAAAAGTTTTTTTTGATATTGGCAAATGTAAGATTCATTAAAAGGTTGTTTTTCGTGACCTCATCTAGGATTCCTTGTAAGGCAAGATATATGTGCGTTTGTAGTTCTACCGACTCGAAAGCCATTCTGATTATCTCCAATCTTCGGGTTAATGAGTATATCGTGTTTAGAATCACTTTGCTATGATGCATGTCAAGCTGATAGCTCTGTGGTCATCATCCTGACTGGAACATTGTTTAACCAAGACCACTGCTCTGGTTTGTCATTCTTTTAATTCTTGTGCCACAAACTATTTATTAGCCAAAAATGTGTGAATAATATGACATTTTTAATATTGCATTTAACCCTTTCCCTCATATAGACTCATTTTGTCGCACTCAATAGGTATCACATTAAGCCTGATCTGCAGAAAACCACAGTTAAACCTTACCAAATTTAATAACAAAATCCTCATTTCCAGACCACTGAGGAGCAGCGAACAGCATAAAACCTGATCCGGTTGCGAGTTACTCGCAGGCAGATCTGGTTTTATGCTGTTCGCATAGGTCTTTTCAGGGTGTCCTCTATGAGGGAAAGGGTTAACATACTATGAATTTGCATGCTTTGATTTTTGTCTGGCAGTCAGAATATCATAAAACAGAATTTAACAAATACACACACAATAATTACAAATGGTATAGTTACCCAAAAGTTAAATTATCAACATATTTGTTCTTTCTTTTATTTCGTCAAAGAATGGTTCTGGTAATTAGCTCCCTTGTTTGGTGCTCACCATATAAGGGTAGTTCCAGGACTGGTTGGCCTGGTTTCAGGATAATGTGACTGGGTGTGGTATCATGCCATATGTCTATGAGGTGATATTGTAGTGTGGCAGCACTATATCTGTCTCAAGTAGACATAAATTCCAAATGTCTGAAATACTTTTGGCAGGACGTTAAACCCAGTAAACATACAAACTTTCATTTGTTGTTGCAATATACTGATAAACTGTACCTGATAACCTTGTTATTGATTTTTCTCTTTGCACCAAGTTAAAAGTCATGCACCAGAGAAATGGGTCACTTTCTGTCATTTTAGAGCCTTTTGTGTATTTGTCGCCAACAGCATGAGGCAGGTTTAAAACAGTATGATCATTTAGATTTTCCTTATTTAATTCAAAAGTTTAAAACTAGATCGATTCTTAAACAGTTTAAAAATGCTAGCTTTAATGAAAGTTCTTAACAAGATGAGACACTAATCAGTATCAAAGAAATGGTTTATGAACACAATTGAATCATGATTTTTCGCCCTTAGCTATGGAATCTCAGGCTCCACTAATGTTACTGGTGATGAACAGAAGAAGTTGGATGTATTGGCCAACGACCTCTTCATCAACATGTTTAAGTCATCCTTCCTGACCTGTGTCATGGTCTCCGAGGAGAATGATCACGCCATCATTGTCGACCCGGAGCACAGGGTAGGTACCCTCTGGCTGTAGAGTGGGGAAAAAGTACATTGATATTGAATCAATCATTCATCATTAAGAGATCCTTGTTTTGGTACAGTCTCCATTTTTCTCCAGGGGCATTTTCAGTGCAAATAAGATTCCATATTACTACTGCAGGTAATTTCTGTGTACTTCCATCTAGGTTCCAAAAAGTTTTGATCATTTTCATTAGGCAGATGTTAATTTATACTCTTAAAAGTTCATGGTAAATTTTCTTTAACATGGCTTTTTGTTAACCATTTCAGTCTCAATTTTATTTTAATATTTGGTAACACCATCTATATGTGTACATTGCCAAATATTTTCAATCTGAGTTTGCATTTTGCTCATCTTTGCCCAATTTTGACGGGTTATGGCCCTTGAGTATAATATATATAATAATGGAGTTTTTTCAATTTATGTTTTTGGTATGTATGTGTACTATAATGAGTAACAGACAAGTTTGCATTCAGTCCCCCAATGCACATTTTTGATGATACTATGGCCCTTGAACCTAAACCATTTCTGCAACATGTTGTACTCACATATCTGGTTTTCCTTTCTGTTTTGGACAGGGGAAGTACATGGTTGTGTTTGATCCACTGGATGGATCCTCCAACATAGACTGCCTCGTTTCCATAGGAACCATCTTTGGCATCTACAGGAGGGTAAGTGTCTGTTGTGTCATTTTGTAATGTATCATATACAATACCATTTTCCCTCATTGACATTCATATGGTATCAGGAGAATTAATTTTTTGTAACATTATTGTTTAATTTATATCATGGTTATAAAAATGTTAAATGGAATTCTAAACACTGAATGGTTCTTTTTCTTCATTGCTTTGAAACTGTAGTTGTTATGATAGTTTAATACTGATTTTATCATATAAAAACTTAATTGTCAAAAATACAAACCCCTCTTTAACACCATATTTGCTACATGTTAAATGAAAGGTTGAAAAATGTTGCACTTCTGTCAAATATTTGGTGCTCTTAACAGCTCAAAGGGGAAAAAAACAGCTCCAATTTTTCACCATTTGGCTCATGTCATGGTTAAAAAAACCTGTGTTATATAATATAATAATATATTATTATTTTTTTGGTTTGGACCCTTCATGGAAATAAAAGGGTTCAGCAATGTTCATAGGGGTTGGGGTGCTAGCTAAGTGGCCCTATGAACATTAGTGACCCCCTATATTTTAGGTCACAATAAGTGTAGGGTCAGTACCAAACCCAGTAATTAAACCAGTAAAAACCCAGTAATTAAACCAGTAAAACCCAGTAATTAAACCAGTAAAACCCCAGTAATTAAACCAGTAAAACCCAGTAATTAAACCAGTAAAACCCAGTGATTAAACCAGTAAAAACCCAGTAATTAAACCAGTAAAACCCCAGTAATTAAACCAGTAAAACCCAGTAATTAAACCAGTAAAACCCCAGTAATTAAACCAGTAAAACCCAGTAATTAAACCAGTAAAAACCCAGTAATTAAACCAGTAAAACCCAGTAATTAAACCAGTAAAACCCCAGTAATTAAACCAGTAAAACCCAGTGATTAAACCAGTAAAAACCCAGTAATTAAACCAGTAAAAACCCAGTAATTAAACCAGTAAAACCCCAGTAATTAAACCAGTAAAGCCCAGTAATTAAACCAGTAAAACCCAGTAATTAAACCAGTAAAACCCAGTGATTAAACCAGTAAAACCCAGTAATTAAACCAGTAAAGCCCAGTAATTAAACCAGTAAAACCCAGTAATTAAACCAGTAAAACCCAGTGATTAAACCAGTAAAGCCCAGTAATTAAACCAGTAAAACCCAGTAATTAAACCAGTAAAACCCCAGTAATTAAACCAGTAAAACCCAGTAATTAAACCAGTAAAACCCAGTGATTAAACCAGTAAAACCCAGTGATTAAACCAGTAAAAACCCAGTAATTAAACCAGTAAAACCCAGTAATTAAACCAGTAAAACCCAGTGATTAAACCAGTAAAAACCCAGTAATTAAACCAGTAAAACCCCAGTAATTAAACCAGTAAAACCCAGTAATTAAACCAGTAAAACCCCAGTAATTAAACCAGTAAAACCCAGTAATTAAACCAGTAAAACCCAGTAATTAAACCAGTAAAACCCAGTAATTAAACCAGTAAAACCCCAGTAATTAAACCAGTAAAACCCAGTGATTAAACCAGTAAAAACCCAGTAATTAAACCAGTAAAACCCCAGTAATTAAACCAGTAAAACCCAGTAATTAAACCAGTAAAACCCCAGTAATTAAACCAGTAAAACCCAGTGATTAAACCAGTAAAAACCCAGTAATTAAACCAGTAAAAACCCAGTAATTAAACCAGTAAAACCCCAGTAATTAAACCAGTAAAGCCCAGTAATTAAAGCAGTAAAAACCCAGTAATTAATCCACTTTCCTAGCAAATCAACCAATGAAAATACAAGGAATGTGTGGGAGGTGAATGAAATCAGATCTTATGCTATGGTTCTGAAGTTTGGGGTTTAAATCACAGTAATAATGTAGAGTGGTACAGTATATTTCATGGCCATAGCTGAGGCTTCATTAAGGGTTTACAAAGCAGATGGAGGTTTCAGCTGTCTGATTATTTAGTTCAGACAAAGATTATGACCCATCTGCCTCTAACAAAAAGCGAGTGGCCTCTCCATGTCTGATGATATTCAGTACCTATACATAGCTTCCGTCACATATATTAAGTTAATATCTTTAAGTAAAGGATATGTTTTATCTGAGATGTGTAGAGTGAAATTGATAACAGGATGTTCTTATTCTTAACTTTTCACTCAGATATACTTTTATTTCATCATACAGAGTACTGTGTGTATTGGGAGATTACTCAATATGGTTTAACTCACTTGCCCTGATTAGAGGACACAGGAGATGTGCTAGTGCATAGAAATGCTATTGACAACTGATTTTTTTTTAACCAAAATAAACATGTATCAACTCCTTTATCTTACAAATATCTTGCCAGTATTGCATGACAATACATGATTTTGAAACCACACTGTTTAACCACTTGCCTAAGAGAGACCATAGTAAACATAGGGAAAGAAAAGAATAGGCTTAAAGCATTTTTTTTAATATTTTCAGTGTCTCCTTTTAATCTTAAAACTCCTGTTTTTCTTGAACACTCATTATGGGAAGATTCTAATTTTTTTTTTTTTGAGAATCTTTGTTAAAGAGTCCACTTTTATATTTTAGCGTGAACCCTGTATGTTAAAGTACAAATCTGACCAATCTGCAATGTATTCCCAGTCTGATCAGGTTTTATACGGGTTAAGTAGGCCATGATTTTAAAGTCTCATGTGGTAAAGTTATAAACAGCTGGTCAGGTTTTATGTTAGTGATTTATTTACTCTTTACTTATTCATTTTACATTGATTGGAAAACAAGTTCTTTCAACTTATACTAATCCCTCGCAATTGTTTCTGGGTTGGACCAGTACTTTATACATGGCGAGGTCATGAAAAATCCGTAGGCCAAATGTGGTTCAAACTCACAACTCTCAGATCCGCAGTTGGCTATATCACCACTGGACCACGGCGTTCTTTATAAATTGTTTATTAGTTAGTTATTTACACTGACAGAATAACTTGGGACTCTAATCAGGTCTATATACCATCCCAAAAACTATTTCAGATTTTATCATCCTTAATATCTTTATGGTTAAACACTGTCTACTTAAAAACAATAACAAACCTGAAATATTGCCCTCTGACTTCATGTTTTTGTGCCCCTCCATTTAATTCATCCAAGCATTCATTTGTTCATTTCTTCACTCATTCATCAAATTTTATCAAATTTTAACACTTTATGTACAATGTGTGTATATAATTGATGAATTTTTTCCGATTTGCCAATCCTTGCAGCCGCCGGTAAGATGTTGCTTTAGCTGCACTAACATTTTACTTTCTGTAAATCAAACTCTCAAATTACTATTGAAAAATGTTGGAAAAAATTGGGTCAACCATAAAATGATAATGCTTTCAAATTGTTCCGTGTACTCTAGCTAACCTTGTATCTATATACATGTACATTGTATATTTTTAATATCAATAAACCTATATCAGCCAGGAAGACATTTTTTCTGGCTGATCAGGGTTTACATTGTTACTCTGTTGTCTCAAAGGTCATGACAAATAATATTAATATGAGCAGTTAGCAAGTTACCTTACTTTCATGATGATAGGTTTTCTCAAATTACATAGTTTTCTTGTAACAAAGGAAAGGGGTATCTGGCTTACATATTCTCAAACTTGAACAGGTGGGGGTGGGTGTCAGAAGAATTAGCTTCAGTATACATGAATGCATCAATGAGCAGGTGCTTTATATTAGAAAAGAAATGAATTTGAGATAAAAATATGATTAAAGTTTCTTATCAATATGAATAAAAAAATAGCTGAAACATTTTAAATATGAAGTGGTTCTTTAATCCTTTCTTAAATTATATGGGTGGCATAATAGAAAACCAGGAATAGACTCAGTTCATTTAATAGATGACTATAAAAATTGTTCCATTTAGTAGTACATTTGTATATGATTGTAATTTGACAATGAACATTATTCCCCATTTGGATGGCCTTTTGTTAAGATGAAGAAAAAAGCCCCGTTTTGTCCTTTCTTATATTTTTAGAGAGAGGGTTGGGGGAGTGGGGTTAAAGATATTAGGTAGGTGTAAGTTTGGATTTGTAGGAAATTATGAAGTCTGTGTTATAAGGAATATTACCCGTATAATGGCCTTGAACAGATCTATGAATAATTTCCATAATATGAAAAGTTGTAGATTAGGGATATATGATAATTAAAATATAGTTTTTGCTTTTGGAAAGTTTGTTACAATAAGTTATGATGCCATAATTAGGAATTGTAGGAGCAATACTGTTGTAAGACTATTTTACCCTGTTTCAGTATATGCATTATTGATATATAGATGTTGTCAATTGCAAGCAGAGTGTCAGTAAGGCTGTCTGCCTTAACATTTAGTGTTGTTAACTATTTCATCAATCCTCTGTAAACCCTAACTAAAAGGTCCTGTATAATACTATTGCATTTTGTATTTAATTGAAGTGAATATTCTGGTTTAACAAGGATGAATTTCTTTATGAAACATACCCTTCTATGTATAAAACTAGTCTACCATTATTGTTTTTTACTATTTACCTTGTAACATACATGTTTCAAAACATTTATCTTTATTAGTATTGCTTCTTTAAATAGAACAAATAATATGTGCAAGTTAACATTAAAATTAGCCTCTTTTTTGTCATGGTTGTGTAATTTTTGCATAAACAATATGCTGACTGAATAATAGGACATTCAGTATCCTGTTTAAAATTAACAAGTGAGGCGTGCACAACCTACTGTATTTATACAACATTCATATTTTTAGTTGATGTCTTCCAACTGTAACAGTCCAGCTGTTTACAGTATTAAACAGTTTAGCTTGTAATACTTTAGAGTAATTAGGGCATATTGCAGTGCACTTTTGTCTATATTCTAGTTCTTCGTAAAGAAATCAGATGTAAACATCCTGTTCATCCATTGTCCCAAGCAATGATATTCACCCATGCATAGAATAAAAAGTCAGTCAATTTTAAGGTTAATATAGCCATGGTCAAATGGTAATAAATAATAATGGCTTTTAGGGGGGGGGGGGGAGTATGTTTCCATTGCAGTCAGTATATAGAGGTGCCCTAGTTTCAGGACAGGTTGCCATGTGAATGGGTTGGTGGGAGGCAATTTGACTGTAATGGTAGGGAGGCAATGTGACGGGGTGGGGTGGGGGGGGGGGTGATATGGCTGTAATGGTTGGAGACGATATGACTGTAATGATTAGAGAGACAATGTGTGATATGACTGTAATGTTGGATTTAGGCAATATGACTGTAATGGTGGGAGGCGATATGACTGTAATGATGGGGGGGTGTCTCCCACCATTACAGTCATTTGACCTCCAACCATTACAGCCATATCACCCCCCACCATTACAGTCATATCGTCTCCCCACCATTACAGTCATAGCGCCTCCAACAATTACAGTCATATCTCCTCCCATCATCACAGTCATATCGTCTCCCACCATTACAGTCATATCTCCTCCTCCCACCATTGCAGTCATATCGCCTCCCACCATTACAGTCATATTGCCTCCCATAATTACAGTCATATTGCCTCCCACCATTACAGTCATATCTCCTCCCACTATTGCAGTCATATCACCTCCCACCATTACAGTCATTGCCTCCCATAATTACAGTCATATCTCCTTCCACCATTACAGTCATATTGCCTCCCACCATTACAGTCATATTGCCTCCCACCATTAGTCATGTTGCCTCCCCACCATTACAGTCATATTGCCTCCCACCATTACAGTTATATTGCCTCCCACCATTACAGTCATATTGCCTCCCACCACCAATTTCCCCCCCTTCAGTCATATACCTCCCACCAATACAGTCCCTTAATTCCCCCACATTAAAAAACCACCATTACATTCATATTGCCTCCCACCATTACAGTCATATTGCCTCCCACCATTACAGTAATATTGCCTCCCACCATTACAGTCATATTGCCTCCCACCATTACAGTCATATTACCTCTCACCATTACAGTCAAATCGCTTCCCATCAATACAGTCATATCGCCTCCCACCATTATAATCTTATTACACCCCACTATTAAAGTCAAATCTTCTCCTACCATTACATCCAAATCGCCTCCCATCATTACAGTCAAATCGCCTCCCACCATTACAGTTATATTTCCTCCCATCATTACAGTCATATTACCTCCCACCATTACAGTCATATTGCCCCTCACCATTACAGCCAAATCGATGGCTGTACTGGTTGGAGGAGATATGACTGTAATGGTGGGAGATGATATGACTGTAATGGTGGGAAGGTAATGGTGGTATGGTGGAGGGATATGGCTGTTATGGTTGGAGGCAATATGACTGTATTGGTGGGAGGTGATATGGCTGTAATGGTGGGAGGATATGACTGTAATTGTTGGAGGCAATATGACTGTAATGGTGGGTGGCGATATGACTGCAATGGTGGGAGGATGATATATGACTGTAATGGTGGGAGGTGATATGACTGTGATGGTGGGAGGAGATATGACTGTAATTGTTGGAGGCGTTATGAGGCGATATGACTGCAATGGTGGGAGGAGATTTGACTGTAATGGTGGAAGGCAATATGGCTGTAATGGTGGGAGGCGATATGACTGTAATGGTGGGAGGCAGTATGACTGTAATGGTGGGAGGCAATATGACTGTTATATTGTCTGTGGCATGTCAGTCACACAACCTTTGACAACCTGTTTAATTTTTAACCAGAGTATATTGAATACCTATCCACTTTTGGACATAGTGAAGTTCCATTTCAACGGAAATAGATGTTCTGAGTACAAACTAGCATCATTCTTGTGAGCTGCAGTTAAATCAATACAAGACTGTTTGCTCTTTTTTCAGCCAAGGGTAAGATGGTTTTTCGATTTTTCTTGTTCTGCTGCCATAGCATTCCTCTGCTATCTGCTATGTTATACAGAACGGAAAAAAATATCTTCTTACTTTAGCCTCTACAGATTCTTCTTCCTCATAAAATCCTGAAGATTGAACAAAAAAATAAATAAACTATAAAGATGGAGATTTACAGAAAGCCAACACAAACAATTATGCCTGTCTGCAATTGTTGTTGTTGTGTTTGTTTCCCCTCCGTTTATTTCTATGCATGACTATAGTAGATACAGTGTGGATTCTTGTATTCTTGATGTATGTTTTTCTAACAATTTGACCCAAATTTATGATGCTTTGAAGTTTGTTTTAGACATACATTGTTTTATTTTCACATAGCATTTAAATTAAACATGATCCAACTGGTAGTAACACTCAGGCTGATCAGGATATGTTGTTTGAAC
>CM037780.1:75408368-75458368 GCA_021229015.1 Solen grandis | reverse complement strand
ACGACGCACGACACACGCTGGACGAAGGGCGATCACAAAAGCTCACCTTGAGCACTTTGTGCTCAGGTGAGCTAAAAAGGGAAGACAACCCAATCTGATATAGATTATGCACATCTACAATAGGCAATGTTGATTGCAAGCAAGTTTTATTGAAATACATCTAGTAGTTCTGAAGCAGTAGCTGGCAATGTATATGAGCTACTAAAAATGTCAACAAGGCATTATTTCAAAACAAGGAAGATTACCCAACCTGTTATAGATTACATACATCTACAATGTGTAATGATTAATCCCAGCAAGTTTCATTGAAATATGTCCAGTAGTTACGGAGGAGTAGCTAGCAGATCATTTTGTCTACAGACAGATGGCAAGCCTGACAGATGGACAACCTGATTAAAATATACCCCCCCCCCTTCCCCCTCATTTGGTTGTGGGGGTGGTAATGCATTGTTTTCACACACAGAAAAAGCCTAAGCAGACCATTAAAAGATGCAGCTTTCATGTAATTAGCTCTTGTAATACACTGACAGGTAAAATTGTCAATTTCATCGCATCCAAGGCAAACATAAATGCTATCCTGCAGTTGAAGCTGTGAAAACAGCCAAAAGTATTTGACTAAGTTATGGTAAAATGTAATCAATAAGTATATATGGACCGCAGAAAAAGTTTGACACATTGAACAAGAGGCCCTTGATGGCCCTAAATCGCTCACCTGAGATAAATAGGTTGACCCAAGGAACATCTGTACCAATTTATTTAAAATCTAGCCAGTAGTTTTGAAGAAGATGATTTTTAAAGTTTTCATATTTTTTTCTTTTTGTTGCCATGGCAACCAGAGTTCTATATGGATCAAGTTTATTTTAGGAACTTTTGTGAAGGTTGACCCAAGGATCATTCCTGCCAAGTTTAATCAAATTCTGTCCAGTGGTTTCAGAGGAAATGTTGATTAAAGTTTCCCCTATATACATATAAGGCAAATAAGCCCTGCCCCTGGCGGCCATGTTTTTCACGGATCAGAAAAACTTTAGCAACTTTGGTAGAGGTTGACCCAAGGAACATCTGTACCAATTTATTTTAAAATCTGGCCAGTAGTTTTGAAGAAGATGATTTTTAAAGTTTTCATTTTTTTTTTTTTTTGTTGCCATTGCAACCAGAGTTCTACATGGATCAAGTTTATTTTAGTAACTTTTGTGAAGGTTGACCCAAGGATCATCCCAGATGACTGAAACAAGAGGGCCAAAATGGCCCTGACACCACTCACCTGAGAAACATTGCCCTGCTTAAGAAATGAAGATGTTAAGAGTGTAAAACATCAATTTGTGTGATGTTCTGATATCTCAAGGGCCTGAAATGTAGATCTATCGGTCAAATATCTGCCATAATCGATTTCAACTGAGATATTGCTGCCATTATCATTGTGTATAAGTTAAATTATGATTGCTTAATAATTACAGATGCTAGAGTGTAAACAAAGCATTTTTTATAATTTAAGGACCATAACTCCTGATCAAATTTGACTATAACATCCATTATAAAACTCGGCTAAGAGATTATGGCCATAAACATTTTCATGAAGTTTGAAGATGATTGCTAAAGAAATGAAGATGCTAGTGTGTAAACAAAGTGAAATCTTTCATTTTTTTATATTAACCCTTTTCCTCATAAAGGACACCATGAAAAGACCTATGCGAACAGCATAAAACCAGATCAGCTTGCGAGTAACTCGCAGGCTGATCAGGTTTTATGCTGTTCGCTGCTCCTCAGTGGTCTGGAAATGAGGATTTTGTAATTTAATTTGGTAAGGTTTAACTGTGGTTTTCTGCAGATCAGGCTTTATGTGATACCTTTTGAGGGCGTCAAAATGAGTATATATGAGGGAAAGGGTTAAAAGAGGCATAACTCCTGACCTAATTGGCAGATATCAGCCATAATCGAATTTGACCAAAAAATTATGGCATAAACATTGTCATTAATTTGAAGATGAGTGCTAAAGAAATGAAGATGCTAAAGTGTAAACAATTTAATTGTGGACAACAGATGGACAACAAACGACATTCAACTATCCTAATTGTTCATCCTGAGCACATGTGTTCAGTTGAGCTAAAAACCATGAACAACACAGTGGCAAATAAATAACTTCTGACACTAGGTCAAATAGCACCAAACAAGGGATTAGCGGATACACATTACTAAAGCCATTGCCTGATACCTCAGCCTCACTTGGGAGAAATAAGTCACATACATCATCTCATGTCTTAAGCCTACCAGTACTCCAAAATTAATCTCAGAACAACATGCTAAGATCAAAGTTTATGATTTATAATTGATGCTGTAAGATTTTGTATTACTTGACAAATGGTATTCTGTATTTTCTGAAACTTTTTTTCTTCTCCTTATACATCAAGGAAAATTAATATCATTTTTTTCTTCTGTAATATCTCAAATCAGAAACAGACTGTCAGAAACCTATTTTTCTGTAAAGAATGAAAATGAAAAATGCAAAAATATCTGATCAAAAATAGAAAAAAAAAATATTGCTATACATTCAGATCTTCCATAGCAATAATAGAACCATTAGCACCAATTTATTTTTCACAAACATACAAAAAAAAAACATTAAGGGAAAAATGAGCAGCTCTCAAATCTCTGTCAGTTAATTGAACTGAAGGAGAAATTTCTCATTATTTCCATCTTTCGTTGTATATTTTATATCTGCCGCAACTAATTAGTAATCTTTCTTGAGTTTTCCGGAAAATATTTCCGGCAGTGAACAAAGTATAATAGCCTCACCCTAGAAATAAGACGCAATGATCTCAAATTGGGGTTATTATCTCTAATTAGGGGCCTCAGGTGCACCTTCGCTATTCCATTTTTCACCAACACAAATACAACAATGACACGAAAAATAAAAACTTGGAAAAGCTGACAAGAATACCTCTCCCCTTCTCCGCTAATCAGAACAATTAAATCTATTGACACACCAGCCTCAATGAAAGCATGACTAAGGGAAGCGACTTTTGTGATAACCTTAACAAATATTCTCCAAACCCAGGTGGCAGGATTGGAAACAAACATAAAAATACTTAATTGATATTAACCGTATCCTGGACAGATATATGTATGTTTTGTTCTGATACTCTTAATTAAATTTACCAGGATGCTAGAAATTAGATTCAGCCCAATGATATCAATAGAAACATATTCTCAAGAGTTCTGAAAAATTTAAAAATAGTCAATTCATTTTCAATATTTGCCTTTCCTCTACAAATTAACCCTTGACTTAAAATACACATTTTGACGCACTGGTTGCGCTAATAACCTAGCGACAGCGATTAATTTGACTGAAAACACAGACAGTGATAAACACACCTGCAACACTTACTTGACTCAACAATGGAAATGGTTTTGAAGTTTTAGTAAATTGTGACAATGCACATAATCATATATAGCTCCACTATACTGTGTATCCTGTTGAAATTTTTATCAGTGTTCTGTTGAAATTTTGATCAATTTCATAAAATCCAACAATTGGTATCAAACCTCTCTGCCTACACACACCAAAACTATATTGTCTCATTTTAACCAGAACCTTAAATGTATGTTTTATTTTAGAAAAATTAACTTCAATGAATCACATGAAAGACTGATTTTTGCTTAATCCATTATCCACTTCAATTTACTCTTTCCCCACATATTTATTTACCTTTCAAGTGCTTCCCTTTATAGAAAATAAGCAACTACTTTAACCCTTTCCCTCATAGAGGAAACCATGAAAAGACCTATGCGAACAGCATAAAACCAGATCAGCCTGCGAGTAACTTGCAGGCTGATCAGGTTTTATGCTGTTCGCTGCTCCTCAGTGGTCTAGAAATGAGGACTTTATAATTAAATTTGGTAAGGTTTAACTGTGGTTTTCTGCAGATAAGGCTTTATGTGGTACCTATTGAGTGCATCAAAATGAGTCTATATGAGGGAAAAGGTTAAAATAGAACTTAAGTATGATGCCAGGTATTGCAAATTTTACACAAATCTGTAGTATGTGGAATATATGTCTGATCATTTGAGTCACATACCTTCCAGCTGTTGTCACAGAAATGCTGAGCATCAAACGATCAAAATTTATAAAATTAATTTTGGACATACCAACAAGTTATCACTATACAAAACAATGTCCTAATATTCGGTTCAACAGCGACATTTAAAAGTGATCTCTACTTATTTGCCATGCTTTGCTAATTTATAATTCACTTTAACACCTCATAAGGTATCCATGATCTAAGTTTGAAATGCATTCACCATATAGTATTTCAGTTGTGCTATGGACAAAACCATTTTACAAAATGAACAAGGGGGATAATTAAAGAATTATAGGAGGTAGAGTTACAGGTCCTGAGCAATACACCTCTACACCTCATAAGGTATCTATGATCCAAGTGAATCCATCCAATAGTACTGAAATTATGCTCTGACTTTTTTTTCTTACAAAATTAAAAATGGGGAATAATTCAAGAAAAAGATAAACTTAAGTTATGGTCCTTGTGCGCTGCACTTAAACCTCTCATCTGGTAGATATGAAAATAGTGTTGAAGTTATAATGCACCAAACAATTTTTTTAAACAAACTTAACTAAGGGGGATCATTCAAGAATAAGATTAGCTAGAGTTACAGTTCTTGTGCACTGCACTTCTACAACTAAACATATCCATGTCCCAAGTTTGGATTAAATCCATACAATAGAGTTGAAGTTATCATCCAGACAAGATGCCAACATACAAAACCATCCTTATGTGTCTGCCATGCTACACAGGCGACATATATTTTTGATACATAATATTTTCATTTCTAAGATTTAACCCTTTCCCTCATAGAGGACACCATGAAAAGACCTATGCAAACAGCATAAAACCAGATCATCCTGCGAGTAACTCGCAGGCTGATCAGGTTTTATGCTGTTCGCTGCTCCTCAGTGGTCTGGAAATGAGGATTTTGTAAATAAATTTGGTAAGGTTTAACTGTGGTTTTCTACAGATCAGGCTTTATGTGATACCTATTGAGGGCGTCAAAATGAGTATATATGAGGGAAAGGGTTAATTTAGTGACCTTGTTCTTGACCTCCGATGACCCCCAATTCCCATTCAGAATATATCATGAAAACAAATATTCTGACCAAACTTGATCAAGACCAGACAAAACTTTTGGAGTTCTGTCCAAACTATAAACCTTCAACAGAAATTGCTAATAACGCCTGATTTTGCACCTGGTTTACACTCCAATTAAAAGCAGATATTTTCATCAACCATTGCGGCAGCGTAATCAATCAACAGGGAATTTTTCCTTGATTCCAAATTACAGTTTGAACAGTTCCTTCATGCCAAATTAAAATATCTTTGCTATAATTATGTAAGCTATACTAAGGTCAGTATCATTGCACATTTATACTTACAGTATAACAGGTGGCATACAGCTGAATAATAGGTTTGGTAAAAGCAAGAATAACACATTCTTTAAACACGATACTCATTGTTGATTTCTTTCCTTCATAATCCTGATATATGTGATTTTTTCTTCAATAATATTTCAGTTTAATGATGTGGGCTTGTAGAAAGTAAAGATCTTAATTCATTGCTGAAGAGACAGACCATCCATCAGCATCCTTATAAATATGCCAGTAATCAAAAGATCATTTTAATCACTTCCATGTTGTTTGTGAGATCCAAGGTACAGAGAAATCTTCATACCTTTATCCCTCTCTCTGTATTGCTACATGTATAGCAGCAGTTTTTCTTTTATATTTTACATGTATCCAATAAATATTCTTAATTTTACCATTACAAACCTTAACTTGATACTTTTAAAACATCAATTCTAATTTGGTAACAATATGTTTTTGTTGTTTTTTTGTTTGTTTTTTTTAAACTTAAAAGCTGACAGCCCATGACAATGTGACAATCACATCATCACCAGAATTTCTGACCCTGGTATAGAAATGTTTGACTTTTGATGAAGTAAAAAACAGCAAATCAGCTCCTTTCAGTACCTCCTCTATTTGCTCATACAATATTGTAGCTCAAATTTTACACAGTCTGCACAGCAAAGAAAAATATGTTGTTCTATGTGCCATTTAAGGTTTACTAAATTAATATGCATCAACATAAATATTTGTGAGGTAAATGGTTATTTCAAAGGGGATTCATTCACACATTTTCTCCCAAAGTGTTAGCATACTTTGTGCTTGAACATGGTTTGTTGTACAAACTCTCTTTTCTTATCTTTTTCCAGTTCTATCACCTGTTAAAAGCTATATTAATGCATTTGTGAATCAGAAAAAGATCATGTATTGCAGAAATTATGCAAAGTGTCTGATCAATGTTTTTCAAAAATTGAAGGAACCCAGTCAGGGGGAAGGTTAACCCTTTCCCTAATATAGACTCATTTTGGCGCACTCAATAGGTACCACATAAAGCCTGATCTGCAGAAAACCAGTTAAACCTTACCAATTCTACTTACAAAAGGCTGATCTGGTTTTATGCTGTTCGCATAGGTCTTTTCATGGTGTCCTCTATGAGGGAAAGGGTTAACTGGTAATGCCATTTTTATTGCCTTGACTTGCGACACTGTGCAAGTGCTCACATGTGCTGATTAATGAGTGAACCATGTTTGAATACATAATAGTGTTTGATGTCACGACTTTTAACAGTTTGCAAATGTCTGCAAGAGATACAAAAAACTTGACAGCTGGTGACATTACTATAAGAGAAACAAAAATATTGGTAAACTAACATGGAATGCCATTTAAAGGAAATTATACAAAAAAAAAAAGTTCTCTAATTCGCAATGCTCACTTTCAACTAAGAACAGCATTATCCTAGGCAGTGTTATAGCAAGGTTACAGAGTGCCACAAGTCTGACCTGGCTTTTCAGACACAATTATTCTGTTTAAATGGAATTTCTAAATCTGATTGTTTGAGTACAGTTTAATGTTGTCTCAACATTATTTCATGCCTTTTTTAAAATGATGGAGAAGGGGCCTTAAATCCACAATTTAATGTTTAAAAAAAACACCATTATCTTAAGAATGAGAAAGAAAATAGTAATCTTTAGTAAAACTGCATGAATTTGACTTTACCTGACTATTTGAGTTTACCATCATAGCTTCAACAGTTTTTCAGTCATACAACGACGTCCAGCTAATTACAGGTGGAGGAAGACTCCGAATGCACGGAGGCATACGGGTAGAACCACCGACCTTCCACAAGCCTGCTGAAAGGCTTCCTCACATGAAAATCCGAATGACCCTGCCGGGAGTACATGAATTTAAAGACATGTTCAGAAGGAAAGACACCTATGAAGGGGTCCCTGATAAGGAAGGAGAAAAAGCCCTGCAGATACAGACAATTTGCATGGCACTGACTCATTGAAGCAAGCAGGAAGGCTTCCTCACATTAAAGATTTAAAGTACCCAGTTGGGGATTCACACCAACAGCAGTGAGGAGCAGACTGACTGTTAATCGATGACCATAGCTGCTCAGAAGATGTTAACCAATGCTGCAAAAAAAACTCTCTGTGGGTGATAACATAGAGCCATGTATGACAATTAACGAGCACTATGGTAGAATTCCAGCACATGCGCTGCTATGAAGGAAATAAGAGACATTGATTTTTGATCACTGCCAAGAAAAAGTAAAGGAGGATGGGGAATTTGTAATTGCTTGTTCAGGTTTCATTATTATTGTAGGCTTTCTGTGATTTTCTGCCATAATGATCAGGGTATTCTGAAACACTTACTAGAATCCCTTTCCTCTGTTCTGTGAACACCTTAATTCTCCATGCATTTAATGGATGGAGACTTTTTTTGGACTCGTTGTTAATGAGAGTTTCCAATTATTTATGAAGACCTATTTATCAACCAATCTGTATGAGAGAATGGAGCTCTTGAATGGCTTCCGATATCAGGAACAAATTAAGATTTTCAATTCTGAGAGTTAATGACTTTGTGACAAAAGGTTGTGAACTCTACACACCTCCCAGTAACTGTGATTCAGTGGTTAGAGTACAGTTCTAGAGACTTCTGTACTTTGGTACAAATGAACAAAATAGCCTTGTGAGCATATAACACCTGTCTAAGTAGATAAACAAGTAAAATGTATGACAAAAATGCAATTATTGTTGCATCAAGTCAAATTATTTTCTTTTGAACATTTTTTTTTTTTTTTTCAGAAAGAAGACACCGTCCATTGAAAGCCAGAAGAAAAATTGGCTGATAAGCCACTCTGACTTTTAATGGACAACTTTTTAGATATTAATTTCGAAGAACAATATCTTCAGACTCAGTATGGATTATGACAGATTTCATCAGAAAATTATCAAATCAGCTCATTTAAAACAAAAAAAAAACAAGAGGGCCATGATGGCCCTGAATCGCTCACCTGAGAAACATTACCCTAAATGCCAATTATTGTATTACGAGTCATACTGAATACATAATCTATGCAGAAGTACAGCAAGATCATCTAAATTCAACACAAAAACTGTACCTACCTCCAAACTTTGAAGGTCATTATATAAAATCAAGTGCTCGGGGGGGTTTTATACTGAATACATAATCTATGCAGTCCACAATTATACATCCTAACTCCAGGCTTTGAGAATTCTTTTTGAAGTTTTCCTATACAAGTCTAGGTAAAACAAGTATTATGAAAGTATTGATTAGGCAATACTAAGTCCCCTACCGGCAAATGGAAAACTAAGACCCCCCAACACACACACAACCGCAACCTGTTTATTTCAGTCATATAACAACATCCAGCTAATAAAAATGAATCCAATTCAGCATGTACAGAATTTTGTAAGTCCAGGGCCCACAATGTCGTCAAAAATCAGCGAATCAAAAACGAACTTGAACCTGAGAAAAAAAAAGTCTGGAAAACTGCTAAAAAATTTTCTAAATCCAAGGGCTGTAATTCCATAAAAAATCAGTGGACCGGAAATTTCTGTAAATTCAGAAAAAAAAGTCCGGAAAACTAAAAAAAAAAAATCTAATTCCAAGGGCGGTTATTCCGTCAAAAATCAATGGACCGGAACGAAACTCAAACTTGATCTGTAAGTCATGGTGATAGACTCACACACCAAAAATTAGATGAATATCTGCAAGCGTTTAGAAAAAAAGTCTGGAAAACTGCTATTTTAAACGAAATTTTCCAATTCCAAGGGCCATAATTCTGTCAAAAATCAGTGGACCTGAACGAAACTCAAACTTGATCTGTAAGTCATGGTGGTAGACTCACACACCAAAAATTAGATGAATATCTGCAAGCGTTTAGAAAAAAAGTCCGGAAAACATGTGTGTGACTGAGGACGGACGGACGGGGATGGACGGACGGAGTGCAAACCTATAGTCCCCTCCAGCTTCGCCGGTAGGGGACTAATCAAGTGACCCCTAGGACAGGGCCAATTTTTACCCCAGGGCCATGATTTGATCAAAATTGGTAGGTGTTCATTAGTCCATGTTACTCACCAAATATCTAAACTCTAGGCCTTCTGGTTTCTGATAAGAATATTTTCTAGATTTTTCCTAATATAGTCTATGTAAAATCAAGTGACCCCTGGGGCAGGGCCAATTTTGACCCCAGGGCATGGTTTGAACAAAATTAGTTAACGTCTAGGCCATGTCACACACCAAATATCTAAACTCCAGGCTTTTTGGTTTCTGACAAGATTTTTCTAGTTTTTCTTATACAAGTCTATGTAAAATCAAGTGACCCCTGAGGCGGGGTCAATTTAGACCCCAGGGTCATGACTTGAACAAACTTGGTAATGGTCCATAAGACAATGACACACACCAAATATTTAAGCTCTAGGCCTTGCAGTTTCAGAGAAGAAGATTTTTAAAGATTTCACTTTAAAAATCTATTTTTAGCTCCTGTGACCCAGATATGCAACGGACTGGAACCATTTGAACAACTTTGATAGAGCTTCATGCAAGGAATATCCCAGGCAATTTTCTTCAAATTTGGCAAAGTGGTTTAGGAGGAGATGTCGTTTAAAGTAAATTGTTGACGCCGAATGCATGGACACATGCACACACTGACGACTGACAAAAGGCGATCACAATAGCTCACCATGAGCACGTTGTGCTCAGGTAAGCTAATAATAAAGGAATTGCTCAAACTTAAAACCACATTCAATCCCTATTGAATAATAACAGCCAAACTTTGAGTTTTAACATAAAAATCATACTTGGCTATGACAAAATTTTTAAGATCTTAGGGCCTGGTCTAAATCCCCTAGTCAGAGCATTTCAGAGAACAACTGAGCATGGTCCTCAGTTCTAAAAAAAATAAATAAAAAATTAGGTACTAAAATTAAAAAAAAACATTATGTGACAAGGTATTGGTACTTCATTGGAGTTTCACTAAGTTGTGGTATAAGAATTACACAGAGTAACACTATAATAATCAACCCTGCATGCATTATTACAGATTTGCACTTTATTCTGATTGAATTATAACACCACTTTTCAAACAGAGAAGAAAAAAGCGACATTACACACATAAAACACACCATCACTTCTTTGCCAAGGAGACAACACAGCATGTATCTTATGAATGCTGTTAAGAGGCTAGACATGACAAATGACGTGATTTTAACCCAGTGAGTCTCTCACTCCATTCCTCTCGGTGCTACGTTTCGAATCCTGATTAATTCCTGACTCTATGCTTCTCTCCGACTTAATGACGTCTAAAACATTCTCTCAAATTTTCCCATAAGTCCGGAAATATGAGTCGAACACTATCAATTATGGACGTGCGCAGTGACTTATTATTTTCCTCAAAATGTCTCGGGTTGCATTCAAGCTGGTCATAGAAATAAGTTTGATTATGGAGCAATTATTTCGTTTTTTATGGAAATGTACAGTCTCTTTAATACGACCCTCTATTAGAGGACAATCATAAAAACGGGTTTGAATTTCACGAGAGAAAGTAGAAATTAATAACAGCAAATTGTTGCCCATGTAGTTGAGTTCTACTTCAGAATTATATATAGCATTTCTTCTGTTTCACTTAGGGAAAGTATTGACTTCATATTTAATAAAGTTCAATGCACATGCTTTCAAAAATAAATGAGTTATGTTACTGATATCTAGTTTTATAGGATCAAGCATGGATTTTATCATACTGGATTTCAATTGACTTGGAAACATTCACTAGTGATATGATAGTAAACAAACAGACTCTCACTACAAGACAGGGAGGACAGACTGACAGATGTATGGACCACGCCCAGTCTCATTATAAAGGGAGTTAATTACCAGTATGAGTTTTTACGACTTTGGTATGTTGCTGCCAGGGTTCTAACCCACAAGCTCCCAATTCTGGGGTGGACACTTTAACCACTCTGCCATGTAGGACACAATCAAATGATTTACAGACACACTCACAGATTGACAGAAAAACCCCATTCAAAATTTCTTCAATACAAATACAAACAAGAGGGCCAAGATGGCCCTAAAGACGCTCACCTGAGGACATTTGTGCTGATCAAGTTTGAGGAAGATTGAATCAAAATTGTGGCCTCCAGTGTGTAAACAAGGTTTTTCTAAGATTTGACCTACTGACCTACTTTTCAATGCTTTTTAGGTCTGTTAGATTAATGATCTTCGATAATTCGTTGAAATTTCTGAAGAGAATCGTATACCTACCAAACTGAAACCAGAAATGGAGGGCTGAATAGTTTCCTAATTTTTCATTGGTTAATAATATTATAACCTAAAACGACCGAATGTGTTTTTATTACCAACAATACGATTATCTGTACTTTCATATCTTTCTTAAAGAAAACCTTTATTTAATATACAATTGACACTTTTTTTTTTTTAATTTTAATATAAAACATATATCAAGTATGTAATTTAAAGTAAAAAGTGATTCAATCAAGGGCCAAATTTTAACCATTATCTAGTCATAATCTCTCAAACTAGTAATATTGCAAAATATTTTTTTTATGATTGGTCTATATGAATTATGTGGGTACGGACCACTAGACAATATTTCACATCAAATCTATAGATTAAGCTCTAGGTCTTTTCCTATGTAACTCTATGTGAAACAAGTGACCACTGGTGCGGGGTCATTTATGACCGTAAGGCTATGATTTAAACAATCTTGGTAATGAACCATTAGATGATGCTACAAACCAAATATCTAAGCTCTGGGCCTTATGGATTTACAGAAGAAGATTTTTTAAGATTTTCCTATATAACTCTATGTAAAACAATTGACCCCTGGTGCGGGGGCATTTATCACCATAGGGCTATGATTTGAACAATCTTGGTAATGAACCATTAGATGATGCTACATACCAAATATCTAAGCTCTGGGCCTTATGGATTTACAGAAGAAGATTTTTTAAGATTTTCCTATATAACTCTATGTAAAACAAGTGACCCCTGGTGCGGGGGCATTTATCACCATAGGGCTATGATTTGAACAATCTTGGTAAAGAACCATTAGATGATGCTACATACCAAATATCTAAGCTCTAGGCCTTATGGATTTATAGAAGAAGATTTTTAAAGATTTTCCTATATAACTCTATGTAAAACAAGTGACCCCTGGTGCAGGGGCATTTATCACCATAGGGCTATGATTTGTACAATCTTGGTAATGGCCCATAAGATGATGCTACATACCAAATATCTAAGCTCTAGGCCTTGCAGTTTTGCAGAAGAAGATTTTCAAAGTTTGAGTTTTTAAAATCTATTTTTAGCTCCTGTGACCTACTTTTTCAACCAATCTGAATAATTTGTACAACTTTGATAGAGGGCATCATAAGGATGATTCCTGTGAAGTTTGGTCAAAATCCCTTCAGCGGTTCAGGAGGAGATGTTCTTTAAAGCAAATTGTTGACGACGGACGGACGCACGCACGCACGGACGACGGACGACAGACGACGGACAAAAGGTGATCACAATAGCTCACCTTGAGCACTTCGTGCTCAGGTGAGCTAAAAAACAGTGGCTGCTTGTATATAAGTTGTTACTTTGCCATTCTTTTTGCCTTTCTCTTACCAAACAAATTGAAATCTGACATTTTGTATAATTCTAGGATTTGACTCCTACATAACTTAATGCTAATATATCAGCCATAACTTAAGTTGGCTTAACTTATTACGACCAAGTTTGATCTCGATTTCTTAATAACTGAAGATGCTACAATGTCCACAGGGGCCTCCGTGCCCTAGAGGGTAAAGTCGCTGACTTAACACTCATTCAGCCCCTAACCGCGTGGGTTCGAATCCCGACAGGGTCATTTGGATTTTCATGTGAGGAAGCCTTCCAGCTGGCTTGCGGTAGGTCGGTGGTTCTACTCGGATGCCACCGTGCATTTGGGGTCTTCCTCCACCTGTAATTAGCTGGACGTTGCTATATGACTGAAATACTGTCAAAGCGACGGTAAACTCAAATAGTCAAGTCAAGTTACAATGTTCACGTATCAAATTTATGTTTGTTATTAACTTCCTAAGAACAGTATTTCAGTTTGGGGGAGGGGGGAATTTTCTCTAAATAAGACAGGGATACTGTGCTGTCTTAATTCAATATCATGCCGTAGATAAGATACTTGGTTCCACACCCATTCATGACACCAGACCTATCATTCTAGGAACTACCCTTACATGCTGAGAGCCAAGGAAGGAAATTATGCCAGTACATTATTTCAAGCGCCATAACTCCAGTTCTTTGGGTCTGATTTCATAATTAAACTTGGTTGAGAGATTACGGCCACAAACAAAGTTAGAGACGAAGGCTGCTCAAGGAATGAACAAACAAATTAACTGTGGATGTCTGATGATTAATGGCTGATGGACAGTCAACAACGCTGAGCACTATCTAGAATAAGAGAACAAATGACAGAGCATATTATTCAAAAGCCACCAATTACCATGGAAACCTAGGCTGAAATATGATTAATATACCGTCTATTATATTGCTGCATAATTTGCAAGAATATCAGAGAAAGGCCATTCCAAACTGCTATACCTTGCAAGATGATATTTTATTTAAGGAGTGGGGAGGATAAGATGATCCAAATGAAGATTGACGTCAAACAGTTGGTGCTTTTATATGATGGGGAGTTGAGAAGTTCCCATCATCCTAGGAAACCGAGAGTGAATTAATTGGTCATATGATTTGAGGAATTGGATTCCCTGTGACCCGTGATAGCACTCCCACTGTATAAGAGAAATCCCCAACATTGATATTAAAGACTAGTTATTTTATTTGCTATGTTACATTTGTGAGAGGAAATTCACCATGTTCTGCAGATGATTTTACACTAAGATTTAGTGATTTTACCCTGCTTTTAATGCTATTTTACCCTAAGATATAAACTCTTTGCTGGTGATTTTACCATAAGACATTATAGTGCTATTTTACTCTAAGATATAGTTAAGTTTGCAGTTGATTTTACCCTAAGTTATTGATTTTACCCTTAGATATAGTGTTGTTGCAGTTGATTTTACCCTAAGATATAGTGCTGTTTGCAGTTGATTTAACTCAAAGATATAGTGCTGTTACCAGAAGATATAATGCTGTTTGATTTTACCCCAAGATAAAGTGCTGTTTGCAGTTGATTTTACCCTAAGATAAAGTGCTGTTTGCAGTTGATTTTACTCCAGATATAGTGCTGTTTGCAGTTGATTTAACTCAAAGATATAGTGCTGTTACAGTGGGGCTTGCGTTCATGTTGGCATATTTTTCGTGTATCGTGTGTGTATCGTGCGTTCCGTTTCCGTGTATCGTTCGTGTATGGTGCGTGCGTTTATCGTGCACGATTCTAACGTGTTTCGTGTATCGTGTAACGTGTTTCGTGTATCGTGTAACGTGTATCGTGTTTCGTTTATCGCATCGTTCCTTCCGTGTGAATCGTTCCGCACGATATATTTTGAGTTCAACGCTTCCTTAAAAGCCAGCATTAGAATTTCAGCTTTTCAAAATCAGTTAAGTGGTTACTCACCGCATGGCAACATTTAACTGTAGATTACTTACGTTGTCTGTTACAATTTAAGTCTTATATCGATTCATGTTTAATAAAAATAATGAGTTAACTACGTAGAGTGGTCTCCCCTGTATTGTGTACGAAGGGAGATCACTTCACCTGCTGTAAGATAGCCAATTAAATCGTATTATGCGGTTACCAATGACGCTTGGCGCGAATAAATAATTGTTCAAAGCATAGGATCGTTATAGATCTAATAAATTAAATGTGTAACAACAATTATTTGTAATTTCGACACAATTTAGAACATGTGACTTCCTATTATAGAACATTCGTTGTTTTTTTTTCGTGTGTGTGTGTATGTGTTAGTTTTAATGATGGTTTTATTTATAAATTGATTAATTGCCTTGTTCACTTGGGCGAAAAAAACCGAGTAAATCGATTAACCTCGCTACCGTGCCTATCTGCAATCGTTCGGTTCGTGCGGTCCGTGTATCGTGCATCGTGTATCGTGCATCAAAAGTGTATATGCATCGTTCGTTTATCGTTCGTTCGTTCGTTTATCGTGTAACGTGCGTGTATCGTGCGGTTCGTTTGCGTTTATCGTGCGTGTATCGTGCGGTTCGTTTGCCAACATGAACGAAAGCCCCACTGTACCAGAAGATATAATGCTGTTTGTTTACCCCAAGATAAAGTGCTGTTGCAGTTGATTTTACTCTAAGATAAAGTGAAGTTGCAGTTGATTTTACCCTACGATATAGTGCTGTTTGCAGTTGATTTTACTCGAAGATAGTGCTGTTGCAGTTGATTTTACCCTAAGATAAAGTGATGCTGTTACCCTAAGATATAGTGCTGTTGGTAGTTGATTTTACCCTAGATAAGTGAGTTTGCAGTTGATTTTGCTCGAAGATATAGTGCTGTTACCCTAAGATATAGTGCTGTTTGTAGTTGATTTTACCCTTAGATATAGTGCTGTTACCCTAAGATATAGTGCTGTTTGTAGTTGATTTAGCCTAATATATACTACTGTGTTTCTTTCTTGATCCAAGGAAAAAAACAGGAAACATGCTTTAACCGTTAACCTCATGAATATTTATATTCAAATTTATGACTAGATGGATATCAATTACTGAACTTCAATGGTTTTGAAACAATAAATTTTTCTGTGTAGACTGTGTAGAATCTCTTTAATATTTTAGGAGCAAACAGAGGAAATCCTGATCAGACAGCTCCCTGAAGGAGCTTGCTCTGTTTGCCAAGGCATCAAAATATGTCTGTGTGAGATAAAAGGATAAAGATATAGATACAGATAAAGTTCATAACATACTGGCTGATCAACCAGGGTAGTCTTTCTTAATAAATGGCCACATTGAACTTCACATTAGTGCACAATACCCCAAAATTGTCCAACACTATTCATACTACATGAGTAAACACCAGTGGCTGTGGAAAAGATGGAAACTGTGAGATTTTATTACAGAATTTTATCCTTGAGATATATTTTCATGCTATCTTAACCAAAGATTTTGATCAACAATTGGTTATTGATGAAAACTCTGAGCACGACAGAAAAACAACATAATTCCACTATCAAATTTGGACTATTTTAGCACTTCATAGTGTATCACAATATGCAAATGGCAAGGTATCACATCCAATCAAATAATCATGATAGTCTACATAATTCACAAGTGGCATATCCCATCTTAATGTGAAACATACATACCTGCCCTGTGTTCAGATGCAGTTTTAGTGTTATCATAACATGTAGAGTGTAAGCAGGGAACCACATCCATAACATTTGTAAGTTTTATGGTTCCCTGAACGCAGGACACGCTGGTGTAAATATCAAAAACTCTGAAAAATGTAATTTAAGAGTATTCCTTTCTCATCAATTTCCAGAAAAAAAAATTACGCTTTTGTCGCTGTAGGAAAATTGCAAGCATTTCAATATTATGACAACCTCCATTTCTAAAATACTATGTCCCCGTATATAGGAGTGTCCTTTTACCCAGCAGTCAACATTTCCTGCAGAGTTTTTCCAGTTGTTAATTTGTCAATACCGTCATAAAAAGTTTATACAGCGGGTATAAATAAATGGTAATGTCCGTTCTATCCACAGAGCGTTAGAAATTTGAGAATACTGAGGATGAAGAATAATTAATGTTGGCTTTTATGTTTGTAGATTAATGTTTTGTGGATATATTTTGCCGGAAAGGTTTAATGAAAATATGATGAATGGTGCAAAAAACTGTTTGAAGAGACAAAATGAAAAGAGGCTTTGTGAGTACACATATCTAATTACAAATAAAACAAGACATTTATATATTGTTTATCACTAAATCCACCTTAGCTGCTCCATAGGTCCTTTTAAATATTTCTGATATTCTTATTAACAGACTTTACTTTATCCTTTTGAAGTTAAATGACCTTTCTTGTTATGTACATCATTTGTACAATGTTCTCACACATCAAAAATTGACTTGAGAATTGTATTGCAAACCAGGGCTCGAATTTAACTTTTCTTGCCACTTGCAAATTTTTGCAAGTAACTGAAATTTCAACTCAAAATTTATCATACACTTGCAATTTCATGATAGGTATATATTTTACGAAGGCAAACTCTTCTCAGTGTGAGACGCCCAAAGTTTACTTTATAAAAAAAGTACAACTATTATAAATATATCAATGAGGTCTGGTAATTTGATTATTACTGTCATACTTTTTATTTTCTAAAGAGGTAAAAAAATGTGTTGTGCATAATGCTTTGACATTTTGTTTGTTACAGTCAGACTGTGCACCATATGTAGTTATTGGGTAATGACTACTGTACGAAAACATTGGGTGTCAGTCTAACAGGTGCGTGTAGGTTTAAATTATGCCTCCATGCAATAGATTTTACTTTTTAACTGTCCCGATAAAAGAAAACATGATGCCGATATTGATTGGATTCAAAACTTTGCACTTGCAAAAAAATGCAAGCAGCTACAAAATGAACTCGCAAAATTCATTTCTCACTCGAATTTTCCGAGTTTGCGAGTGCTAAATTTGAGCCATGGCAAACAAATGTAATATTAAAGGAATTGTTGTTTTGCATACAGTTGATGCATGACTTTAAAGTGTACCCACAAATAGTGTGGACAAAAAATATTTACAAGAATTAACAGGGCCATAACCAAAAAAAAAAAATCACGTTCACATTTAGTCTACAGACAACTGACCAATATACAGATGGGTCTCCAAAAAGTGCCAACATACTTTGTATTTTGGGATATAACAATGCCACCCTATCATCTATAACCCTTTCCCTCATATATACTCCTTTTGACGCCCTCTATAGGTATCACATAAAGCCTGACCTGCAGAAAACCACAGTTAAACCTTACCAAATTTAATTACAAAATCCTCATTTCCAGACCACTGAGGAGCAGCGAACAGCATAAAACCTGATCAGCCTGCGAGTTACTCGCAGGCTGATCTGGTTTTATGCTGTTCGCATAGGTCTTTTCATGGTGTCCTCTATGAGGGAAAGGGTTAAACAATGTCCACCACAGAAATGGACTCCATTTCACTAATGGACAAGTTATCAATCACAACTAAGAGTTGATGGAAGATGAAACCATGCATACCTAGATGACTGACAGGCTGTCTACACCCACAGCTCCTGCATCATATCCCTCCTACTTTAGTTTAAAATCACATTTCCAGACACCATCATGACATCC
Source organism: Solen grandis (assembly GCA_021229015.1). Taxonomy (NCBI): domain Eukaryota; kingdom Metazoa; phylum Mollusca; class Bivalvia; order Adapedonta; family Solenidae; genus Solen; species Solen grandis. Next base: position 75,439,650 of record CM037780.1, on the reverse strand, counting down.
TTCATTCCCATGATATTGCAAACTTTTTCCACTCAGGTACACACTTAACAACAAAGAATACCACAGAAAAAACTAACATGGTGCCACAGAAACATTTAACATAGAATACTATAGAAAAGTCATACAAGTTTTATGGTTGGCAAGAAGTTTTGAACAAGAATATGTTTTAAGTTGTTTTGTTTTTTAAACTTAATTCTGCCATGCAACCAGATCAATTCTTAGGATTTTTTGAAAGGGTATATTACTTTTTTTTTTATCAAGTTTGGCCAAGAAGTTTAGGAGATGTGATTTGAAGTTACTGCTGACAACTAGCAACAAACACTACCAGAAACAATAACTCACCATGAGCAAATATATGCTACATCTTACAGGACAATTATAAGGCCACATCTGTCAGTATGTATTGTTCAATCTGCGAGTGTGTTTATAACTATACTACTCAAAATTTGCAAAGGATCACTTATTGTTCATTGTATATTAGAACACATGAATGATTTAATATAATGACAGAATAAGCAACTTATGAAAGAATTTGTTTGGACTGTTTGCAAGCTAGGTCAAAAACAAAGTGTTTAGACTGTTTGTTAGCTAAATCACAATGAATTTGGTATGATTGTTTCTAGATAAATGACATGACTTTGGAGGAGGTAGCCTCTGTTGTAGAGTTGAATCAGGGCTGTGTTCAATTAACTGTTACGCTTGCAAATGTTATAAATTTGGTCCCTAGCTTACACTCTATATGCTATGATAGAACAGGGTTACAAATGCTAACATTCTGGACTTAAAGGGTAACTGAACATGGGGCTATTTCTACAATGCTTCAGCAAATTGTTGATTCAGTGCTTCAACATTGGAAGATTAAATTTCTATGACCACTGCTTCAACAAAGGTTAGTCTAGATTCAACATTCCTTCAAACAATGGTCAATCAACAATGGTTAATATAGATTCTACACTGCTTCAACAATGGTAGATTCAGATTTCACACTGCTTCAACAATGGTTAATATAGATTCTACACTGCTTCAACAATGGTAGATTCAGATTTCACACTGCTTCAACAATAACTGATTCAGATTCTACACTACATAAAGGTTAATCTAGATTCTACACTCTTCAACAATGGTTGAATCAAATACACTGTTTTAACAAAGTGTAAAATGCATTTTAATGGAAAATCATAAAGAGCTTAAAGCATAATGCAGAGACTGCCTCATTTCAAATTCAGCACTGCTTAAACAAAGTGTAAAATGTATTTTAATGGAAAATCATAAAGCTTTAAGGCATAAGGCAGAGACTGCCTGAATTCCAAAAGCCTCAATTTGAGTTCCAGACATTTCTGTCTCCATCTCCCTCCCTACAGTTACCACAGGAAGAGAAATCAGAATGACATCCATTTACATCACTTCCTGTGGATGGTCTGTTACTTAGAGGAGCTAAAAGCTGCATGTTCTCCTTTTAGACTTTCCTAATAGCACACTGACAAATTACCCCAGAATAAAATACAGACAAATTGATCAGTTTTATAAGGAAGCACATGCTTCTGAAATCTGAAAACTGCATGAAAAGATAAAATGACTGCTGCGGCAGCTTAAATTTACTCATATGGAAAGCTGCAGGCTATACAGCATTGATATTCCTTGTCCAGTATATTTTTTATCATCCTTATGATCTAATAAAAAATATTCCAATCATTCAGGAATTTTTTCTTCTTTAGGCAGAAACAGCATCAATGTGGTATCACACAGCTGACATGTGGCATGATACCACACTCAGTAATCTCACTATCCTGATACCAGGTGTTAGCGTGATACCAATAAAGTGTACAATTTCATATTTAAATAAACATGGTATTTCAGTAGGGGATTATGTCTGAATTACTATCGGTGAAGAAATAAGCAAAAGATTAACAACACTGAGATGGAAACACAAACAAACTGAATAAAGTTCACACAACTATGTACAGAAGCATAATGATATTTCAAGAGTATCCCAAAAGAACTTACTTGCTTGCTGGGCAACCACAGAAGCATTTACACCGGCCAGGATTGGGTCCACATTGATTTTCAACTTGTCACCGACAACTCTGTAACATAAATCATACTTAACATGATATAACAAGTGCAGAAAACACATTTTATAAATCACTCTTTACCAATGAAAGCCAGAAGGGCCTATTCTGATTAGCTCTTCTGGATATTAATGGGTGATTTATGATTTGATTAAAATTAATTTACAGAATTTAAAATGGTATATATAACAATTGATTTTTTTTTTCTATGCAGATTGCTATACTATTGTATGAACCAACATAGGAAATACTGATTAGATGGCTCTGGAAGGAACTGTCTGATCTGGGTCCCCTGTTTGTCAATGTGCCAAATTGAGTCTAATAAGGCAAAGGGTAAATTGCCAGATTAGGACTTGCATACTGGTCCACCTTCATTCTGTCTCTCCCTTCCTTCCTTCCTCTCTCTCTCTTTCCTTTCTCTCTGTCTCTCTGAACTACATGTCTTAACCATGGATCATCCTCCCATCCCAGGGCATTTTCACACACCATGAAAATTCTTCAAATCTCTAATCATCTTTACGTCCTCATGTAGTATGTGTGTGTCTAGGGGGAGGCTGGAAGCTTTTTAAGTAAAGAATGATGTTACTGGATGCCAACAGCATATCCATATATGCCCTATCATTTCAACACCTGATAAAATTCTTAAATTTAATATAGAATCTGATATAATTTTTATGCAATGCTATCCAAATTGCGTGAAAATTCAATGCTACATTTCATAGTTGAATGTCTATAAAATTCTATATTCATCTTTCTAAGTTAATGATAATTTTTATGATACTTTTCATGCTAAATTCAACAAGGTGGAAATCTATACAATATATGTTGTGCAGAATTCTATAAAAACCTTCCTGCGACTGATTGCTGGATTATCCTTCTGTCTGTTTTATTATATGAATTTCAACTAAGCTATCATAACTAGCATTGATTTCAGAAAGCTGATAGCTTGAAATTCCAGTTTCAATAAAAGCATCCTCCCAGATCACAATCATTAAACAATTTGTCAACAGAGGTGAAACAAAAACCATGACATAATGAAAGATAAGTGAGACCAGAACAATGTACTTTTGGGTAATGACAATAACCTGATCTATTTTTCTTCGTATAACACGAGATCTGCAGATGAGAATGTAGAAGCAATAACGAACGAAGCTAAACGTTTCAGAATTGAGAGAGAGAGATTACATCTGGTGTGACAACATCGACCATGACAGCCAGCATCCAGGAAAATGGACCTCCGGTCCTTTGAGTGACAACGCCAATTTTGCGGAGAGCGCTAGACGAGATGATCCAGATTGTAATTGAATTTCGGCACAGGAAAATGGAGACGGCTGCATTTCGATACACGGGTAATCCCTGACCAAGTCATATAATATAACCAGACATACGACTGTGGAAATCACTTCCTGGATTTTTTTTCACATGTAGGCGTCATTTGTAAGCGCTATAAGACAGTTTCATGTTATATTACACTATATCTGTTTTAGAGGGATCAGACTTTTTTTGTGAGGTGCTTAACTTCTTCTTTGAAAGATCAGACTTTTTTTGTGAGACTATTTATTAAACTTTTTTTTTTTACTCAGCAAGACCATAAATAAGATTTTCCTCTATGAAACAATGTTTTTAGAATATAATAATAATGAAGGAAGGATAATATTATAAAATATTTCTTTTCAATTCCTTTTTATTTTATTTCTTTGACTGTTCCTTTATATGTACATTGTATTTACTACAGTTTTGCACATAGGCCCAAGAATTTAATGCTCCAGGCTCCATTACACCAACGACACTAAGTGCTTTCTCAAACTAGGTAGAAACACCTTCCGCCATCATGCCTATTTAAGAAATGTTCAAGTACACGACTGACATGAATTGTACCTGTGATATCAAACAATATTTGTAAAGAAATGCAACATCTGTGAATTTTTATTAGAAAAACAAGATGTGTTTGAAAAACACTATGTCCCCGTCTGAGCAGGTCAGATGTCAAATAATTGATGTCAACTGAAAGCCATTCATGAGTGGAGTAAGTATGTCAAATGTATATACTTTACTTCATATAGTAATTGAGTATGCTCAAGACCAAAAAATCTTTAAATAAAAAATAAAAGAAATAAAAAATAAAAAACGGAAAAGTTCTGGTTTTCAGTCACTGCACTACTCCTACTTGCTATCTGTTTATATTTGAAGTTAGTTTAAAATCAACAGCTTGAATAGTTCACAAGTTTTGATAAAAAAAAATGAGGAAAAAAATAAATAAAGGGAGATAAAGATGGACATGGTAGAGTTATGGTTCTTTGTCACTGCACCTCTCTTAGTTGTCATCAATTTAGATATGAATTTTCAAGTCAATACCTTGTACATGTTTAAATATATAGTAATGTGTAATGCTTTGAACAGAAATTTGTTATAAAATAAAATAAAGGGAGATAAAATTAAAATCGATCCAGGTAGGATTATGGTTCTTGATCACTACACTTTGCAATCACGCCATCTATTTAAATTTAATGTTTCAAGTCTTTACCTTGTATTGTTTAAGAGTTATGCTCCCAACAAAAAATAAAAAAAGGGGGATAATTCAAAAACTAGGCCAGGAAAAGTTATGGTTCTTGGTTACTGCACTGCTCCAACTATCATATTACATGTATATGTTTCAAATTTTTAAGTCCTTACTACCTTTAGTTTATGAGTTTTGCTCCCAAACGAAAATTTATAAAAAATAAAGGGAGATAATCAAAAAACCAGACTTGTTAGAGTTATGGTTCTTGGTCACTACACTTTTCCTAGTTGTCATTTACTTAAATATGAAGTTTTAAGTCATTGAATTGTACAGTTTTCAAATATATATTAAGTAAATTATAAACTGGACAGAAATTCATTGTAAAATTAAATAATGGGAGATCATTAAACAAGAGGGCCACGATGGCCCTTAATAATATTGCTTACCTGAGAACCACTGTTCTAAAGGAGCAATCTTGGTAGCCATAGAACATCTGTGCCAAAATATTTTAAAATCTGGCAGTAGTTTTGGATCAGAAGTCTTTTAAAGTTTTCACTATATAAAGGCAAATTAGCCCTGTCCCAAAGGAAATTTTAAAATTTTCTTTTTTTTTCTTTCCATTGCCATGGCAACCAGAGTTCTACATGGATCAAGTTTATTTTAGCAACTTTGTGAAGGTTCATCCAAGGATCATCCCTGCCTAGTTTAATCAAATTCTGTCCAGCAGTTTCAGAGGAGATGTTGTTTAAAGCAAATTGTTGACGACGCACGACACGCTAAGGACACAGGGAATTCATAAAAGCTCACCATAAGCATGTTGTGTTCTGGTGAGCTAAAAATTATAAAGGTAGGATTACTGTTCCTGCACTTTCCAACCTCACTATTTATTTATATTTTAAGTTTCAAGTCAATACCTTGAATAGTTTATGAGTTATGCTCTTGACAAAAGTTGAAAAATAAAAATGGAAGATAATAAAAAAATTCGGCAAGGTAGAGTTATGGTTCTTAGTCACTGACTTCTACTCATATTATGAAGTCAATACCTTTTATAGTTTTCAAGTTATGGCCAATGATAATGTTGCTGACAAACCAACAAACAAACACACAGAAAGGGCAAAAACAATATGCCCATGACTAACCCTTTACTTCCATTTGGACTCATATTAATACCTTGGCATACACAGCAAACCCTATCAGGCAGATCCTTTCACAATCTGTCTGATCAGGGTCTCCTCTGGTTGCTCATACAATACTGTACAGTCTGCACAGTAAAGAAAAGAAACATCCAAATTTCATGAATAAAGCTATTAATTAAATTAACAAAATTATCAACGTGCAGACATTATTCTTTCATTGTCAAGTGTAAACAGCTTTACAGAATGTTTGCTAAAAAATATCATTTTCAGAGGGGAAAAATGTGTGCTAAAATATTTAAAGTCATACATATTCCATATAAAGGATATATTCACTTCCCCCATACAGACCCTGGTTGCCTCAAGACCAGCAAAGGTCGGTAAACCCAAGGCAACAATATCAGATTTGGCAAAATCAGTCCAAAGAACAATATGATTTTGAAGTAACTATTTTTAACAATAGTAATATTGGTACAACCATTTTCAACCATAAAATTGCTGGCAAAACCAAGGTAAACTATCACATTGTTGATAAAGCCATTGCAAACAAAAGCAATGTTTGCCAAACCATTGCTATGACAACATCCCTAGTCCACTTTCTATGAAAAGCAGACAAGCTAATGAAACACTGTTTTTAATTATATCTACTCCCCAGCTTTCCCGTACTACTTTCACACACGGCTGACAGGAAAACCCTTACATATGCTCGTAAACTACATCAATTTTCTGCCAGTTCTTCAATAATTCATCGCTAAATACTTTCCTGCAAAGTCCCGTACGCCTCAGTCTTCTTGGAGCAGCTGATGACACATATATCACAAATTCACAAAGCCCTACATTTTGGTGTAAACTAGTACAATTTGACAATTATCTTTTCAATCCAGATATATGGAAAAGATGTTCTAAATATACAAGAATATCACGCACAGAATGTCGGATGTGTTTTTGGATTTTGAACTTTCAAATTCAGGAAAATTACTACTCTTTAGTGTATGATAATTTCATCAATAGGTAAGGAAAAAGAAACAGCTTTGGAAGCACTATTAAAACCAATTAAGTCAGTAATAAAGAAATTCTAGAAAATTCCGGTACCCCACTGGACTGACAGAAATGGATGCTTGTATCTCAGAATTTCAATATAATGGATTTCTAAAGTTAGAGAGAATACTTAACCTGTCTCTGCTAGTCTTTACAGTCAACTTTGTTAATGTTTACGACTATAAAAGATACAAAGAGTGAATGACATTCAAAAAGGTTTGGATTCATGTGACTAATTTCAAATGCAAGTGAGCGATCAAGAATTACAGTTTCTGTATGCTGTTCACTCCATTGTCAGGATAACAGCTTCTGTAAGCTGTTCATCCTATTGTGAAATTTAAAGTCACTGTATGCTGTTCATCCTATTGTCAGAATTTACAGTCACTGTATGCTGTTCATTCCATTGTCAGAATTTACAGCAACTGTATGCTGTTCATTCCATTGTCAAAATTTAAAGTCACTGTATGCTGTTCATTCCATTGTCAGAATTTACAGTCACTGTATGCTGTTCATTCCATTGTCAGAATTTACAGTAACTGTATGCTGTTCATCCCATTGATAGAATGCTGTTCACCCTATTGTGAAATTTAAAGTCACTGTATGCTGTTCATCCCATTGTCAGAATTTAGTCACTGTATGCTGTTCATCCCATTGTCAGAATTTAGTCACTGTATGCTGTTGTCAGAATTTAGTCACTGTATGCTGTTCATCCCATTGTCAGAATGCTGTTCACCCTATTGTGAAATTTAAAGTCACTGTATGCTGTTCAACCCATTGTTGAATTTAAAGTCACTGCATTCACCCCATTGTCAGAATTTGTTTCTTTATGCTCTTCACTTCATGGTCAGATTTACAGTTTCTGTATGCTTTTTATCCCATTTTTTTTGTAGTAAAAATGGCTTTTAATTTACTTCTTCGTGTAAATACAAATCATTTACAAATCACCACCAGACAAAACAAGAGTGCACTTTAAAACACCTGTGTCACCTGCTGAAGCATGACGGAAAATATGTGACGGACAGACAGACAATGAAAAGTGATCCCTATGTGTCACCACTGCTTACAGGTAATAAATAAAGAGGCAGTTACAATACTTTTGTACCAAGCCCTCAATACATATTTCCTAAATAGATATTACCCCTATAATAAGAAATATTCAATATTTTAGTTGAACTTTCAATTTTCTAATGCATCAAGACCATTGTGACCTTTCAGGCCTATCAAAACATCCCTTGTACCAGGTGATTAAACATGTTTTTAAAACAGTAATCATCCAGTGCAGGTCCATTACCTTGTGTTGTACCTTCCGCCTTGTAACTATATTGCTAAACATTAACAAATTAAATGAATGGAGTCTATGATTTGATCATGCTTAAATGGTGGCCATGAAATAATGGAGCACTTAGTCCTCAACCTACACTATATCAATGGGATGCATTTAACAAACGTCAGCATAATGAATAGTTTATATCAAGTTACATACACAACCAAGAATATGTTTATACCTCTATGGCAGTCAAGTTATTCAGTCATAAAAAAGTATCAAGTTGCCATTAAAACCTGTTTTGGAACAGCACTGTTTTCATCCTAAGATTGCATGCAAGAGAAATATAAAAAATGAGAGGATTTTTACTTATACAAAAAAAAAACAAGAGCTGTCAGAGGACAGCACGCTCGACTATTCAAAATGCTTGTTGGTAAATCAAATGAAATGAATTTCAATTCTCGCTCTTCACATACCCTGTACATAATAATAGTCAAAAATGATACACCTTGAGAGTCTGATACCCCTTAATATTTTTATGATGTCTAAAATCAATCCCATGCCTAGTTACTGAGACATAAGCACAATAACACTGAGCATGCAAAACTTTAACCAAAAATCCAAGTTAGAAAAGAGCCATAATATGCATCAGTCCAAAAGTTATCCTCCTTAGTTTTCTCATGCCCTTGAAGACATTCCTTAAATTTCTAGTCAATTCCACAAGCAATTTCTGAGATATAAGCTGGATAGTAGCTTCAATGCAAAAATTTAACCAAAATTCTAAGTTAAAAGGGGGTCATAGTTTTTAATATATTCCATTCCATCAAGTGTTATTTTCCTTTATAGCATGATAACCCTAAGCATATTAAAGATGTTTACAAATCAATTCCAAGCATGCAAAACTTTAACCAAAATTTCTAAGGTAAAAAAAAGGGCCATAACTTGTAATATATTCCATCAAAAGTTATCTACCTTAATAGTATGATACTCCGAAACATATTAAAGATGTTTCAAATCAATTCCATGCCTGGATACTGAGATATAAGCATGAAAGTACCTTGCATGCAAAATTTTTACCAAAATTTCTAAGTTAAAAAGGGGCCATAATGTGCAATATATTCCATCAAGAGTTATCTACCTTGATTGTCTGATGCCCCTTAACATTTCATAAACTTTCAAGTCAATACCATGAATGGTTATTGAGATACAAACTAGATAGTAGCTTGCACGCAAAGTTTTAACCAAATTTTCTATTGCATGCAAAACTTTAACCAAAATTTCTAAGTTATATATATACACACACACACCAACTAAAAAAAAAGAAAAAAGGTATCAATTCTTCAAATAATAAATTTGATCCTGATGCAAGCAAAAGTAATTCATGGTGCAGAGGTTTTACTGCAGATTGCTAATTAGGTTATTTTGCTGGAGCACCTGCTTTCTTTGGTTTGCCAGGAATTTAATACAGAGCATCAAGTGTCTTATTGTTACATGCATGTTATATTGAGAATTCCTTTATATGTGATCATGTGGGACTTCAGTTTTTGTTTTCCTGGTGCTTGATTTTGTGTGAAAGGAGTTCAGCCATTTTTATGATTTGTTTGTTGTTTGTTTGTTGGGTTTTATGTTTCCCTAACAGTATTTCAATCATTTCGAGATGATGACTACCTGAGACTTACATAGTGCAACCATGCTGCAGTATAGCTCCTTAGACAAGAGGCATGATACCCACTCAAGTCACATTATCATGTCACCGGGACAACCAGTCCAGGAACTACCCTGTATGAATTTAAGAGTCAAGCATGAGGCTACCGGTACCATCTTTAACAACTTTGGTATGTTGCTGCCGATGATCTAACCCACAACTTACCATTCCAAAGTCGGTCACTCACCAACCCCTCGGTTACCAGGGACATTCATTCTTTAAGAAATTTACATCAGGAAAAGTGTGCCATAAAGCAGTATCATGCTCAATGACAGATGGAATTATACCATACTCTATCCAACCCTTGTTTTATCATGCCCATAGACATGGAATTACACCACACCCTATCCAACCCTTGTAATATCATGCCAATAGGCAGATGGAATTATACCACACCCTATCCAACCCTAGTTATATCATGCCCATAGACAGATGGAATTATACCACAACCTACCCAACCCTTGTTATATCATGCCCATAGACAGATGGAATTATACCACACCTTACCCAAACCTTGTTATATCATGCCCATAGACAGATGGAATTATACCACACCCTACCCAAACCCTTGTTATATCATGCCCATAGACAGATGGAATTATACCACACCCTATCCAACCCTTGTTATATCATGCCCATAGAGAGATGGAATTATACCCCACCCTATTCAACCCTTGTTGTACTATGCCCATAGACAGATGGAATTATACCCCACCCTATTCAACCCTTGTTGTACTATGCCCATAGACAGATGGAATTATATCAAACCTTATCCAACCCTTGTTATATCATGCCCATAGACATATGGAATTATACCACACCCTACCCAACTCTTGTTATATCATGCCCATAGACAGATGGAATTATACCACACCTTATCCAACCCTTGTTATATCATGCCCATAGACAGATGGAATTATACCACACCCTACCCAACCCTCATTGGATCATGCCCGTAGTCAGATTGAATTATACCACACCTACCCAACCCTTGTTGTAATACCAAGCTGTCCTTTAATCTTATTAGCCTTATAGGCCTATTATGTAATGATGCTGGTTGTCCATTTGCCTTTTCATCTCTGTTTTTTTTAAACCTAACAGATATTTTACATACAAATAACAGTCATAACAGATATTTTACATACAAATAACAGCCATAACAGATATTTAACATACAAATAACAGTCATTACAGATATTTAACATACATATAACAGACATAACAGATATTTTACATACAAATAACAGTCATAACAGATATACAGTGAAATCTGTAATAAGTGGTCAGTCAAGGGAACAGTAGGAAGTGACTGTTTAACAGAGATGGCTGATAAATGAAGATTGGTCATATACCAAAATGCTAGTTTTGTAGTATTTAAAATGACCACCAAATACAGTAATAGTTATTAATGAACATACCTACAAGAGTGTCTAAGTAGTCTCTAATTTCATTCACATTACAATTTACTGTATCTATCAGAGCACAAGCAAGGAGTATCTATTAGTCCAATAAAAGTTTAGAAAATGCTCATTGTATACATCTGTTAAGGCATTTTTAACTACAAAACATAGAAATTGATCCTGTATACCTGGGCCCTTACTGGATTTGAACATTGTGGGTTCGTTCAAACCCCATTGGAGGCAAGGAATTTTATATGACTTTCCAAGGCTCCAAGTACTGGTCTAACCCAGGAACCACTGAGAGGGAGGGATCAGTAAAAATTGTAAGAAATTGTTTCCCAATCAACGTAAAAAAAGCCATAAAATAACGAAAGTGGTCAAACAGAATTACAGAGTACATGAGAAGAAGGGTCACTGTTAAAACCAGAGTAGTCATGACAACAGGAAGACCATTCCCAACAAAATCTTGTTCGTGCATGTCTTTTTCTAAGCTATGTGTTGTCTTGGGATGGGGTGTAAGTAATACAAGAACATTCTCAGCCTCCCCGCAGCAAAATCCTTGGTAATTCCCTTGTAAGCAGTTTATTTTCTGGAAACTGTGATCTGATTGAGTTTGTGTTGATTCAGGGACGTTCCCAATCCAAATGAGCTGCATATTTCAAAAATATTCTTTAAAGCTTAGCTTTTAAGGTAGCTTGTAATCATAAAAATATTGGGTGGTTTCCCCCATCACAGGCAATACTGTCACAGACAGTATTGAAACTATCTTAACCCTTTCCCTCATAGAGGAAACCATGAAAAGACCTATGCGAACAGCATAAAACCAGATCAGCCTGCAAGTAACTCGCAGGCTGATCAGGTTTTATGCTGTTCGCTGCTCCTCAGTGGTCTGGAAATGAGGATTTTGTAATTAAATTTGGTAAGGTTTAACTGTGCGTCAATATGAGGAAAGGGTTAAGAGAGGAAAGGGTTAAGACTCATTCACTTTTCCCACATGACCCAACTTCCTATGATGAACTTATGAGGAACGTGTTTTTCTGGGATATAGCATTCTAAAATTAACCAATTTCGTCGAAGTTGTGTTTATGAAAATAGCGCTTTCCTGTGCAATGTACCTACACTTTTTGAAATTATTTATCAGGAAACAATTATCTGTGAACAAGCTGATTTAATTTATGCAATTTCAATTTGTTAAAATACTTAATTATGACAAATGAAACAAGCTGGTGATGGAGAGAAGGTTTGTTAACCCATTATCAACAGCATATTGCAAAAAGAAGTTTCAAGATAGGTCACACTTCATAGATGGTAAACAAACATGGCAAAAAAGGTTTTAGATTTTCAAATTTAGAGTGGGTATTTGTTAATTGCTCATTTAATGTAGACAAGCAAAATTTTTACATTTGTTGCTTCTGATAGGAGGTATGAAAAAATTCATGTTCATGTGCCCGATTAATGCACAGATCATCTGCTTAACCTAACAAATGTTTCAATAGATAGTAGGTTTTGTCTACTTTAGACCCCAAAAGGAAAACTTTTAGTCCACTAAAATCATTGCATGGACCAGAAAAAAATGTAAATATAAAACATTGCAACATTTTGTCAAAACAAGGCTTAACCTAACAAATGTTTCAATAGATAGTAGGCTTTGTCTACTTTAGACCCCAAAAGGAAAACTTTTAGTCCACTAAAATCATTGCATCGACCAGAAAAAAAAATGTAAATATAAAACATTGCAACTTTTTGTCAAAACAAGGCTTAACCTAACAAATGTTTCAATAGATAGTAGGTTTTGTCTACTTTAGACCCCAAAAGGAAAACTTTTAGTCCACTAAAATCATTGCATCGACCAGAAAAAAATGTAAATATAAAACATTGCAACTTTTTGTCAAAACAAGGCTTAACCTAACAAATGTTTCAATAGATAGTAGGCTTTGTCTACTTTAGACCCCAAAATGAAAACTTTTAGTCCACATTGCAACATTTTGTCAAAACAAGGCTTAACCTAACAAATGTTTCAATAGATAGTAGGTTTTGTCTACTTTAGACCCCAAAAGAAAACTTTTAGTCCACTAAAATCATTGCATCGACCAGAAAAAAATGTAAATATAAAACATTGCAACTTTTTGTCAAAACAAGGCTTAACCTAACAAATGTTTCAATAGATAGTAGGCTTTGTCTACTTTAGACCCCAAAAGGAAAACTTTTAGTCCACTAAAATCATTGCATGGACCAGAAAAAAATGTAAATATAAAACATTGCAACTTTTTGTCAAAACAAGGCTTAACCTAACAAATGTTTCAATAGATAGTAGGCTTTGTCTACTTTAGACCCCAAAAGGAAAACTTTTAGTCCACTAAAATCATTGCATCGACCAGAAAAAAATGTAAATATAAAACATTGCAACTTTTTGTCAAAACAAGGCACCCTGGCATACATCTGAATGATACAGGATTAAATATCCTCTTTCTTCCACTTTCTACTCTACACTATGGATTCCCCCAATATTGAAAATCAAAATCTGATACTCTGAGAAGGGTTTCAGGAACTCACTGGCTAATCTCTGAACTTCTCTGTGAAGACTACACCAAGAGTGTGTCAGCTCTAATTATCTCCTTCTTAATTGGGAGGGTCAGCGATAAGGTTATCAGAATGTGTTTCTCACTCTGCAGCATCAAGTATGGACAAATTGGGAGTTTTATCTTGGTGCTCATGGCATTTTGACAGCAATGGAAGAACAAGAAGCAGCAATCTTGTGACTGAAATTTAAGGTAGAAAAAAGCTTCAAGAATTTTCTGTAATGCATTTTCTTTGGTGCAAAAAAGGAAATGCTTTTGATGATCTTCAATGTGTGCATCATTTTGTGACATTTTAGGTTTTTGCTTCTATGTAAGATAAAAACCTTTTGTTCTTTCATAGCATTTTCCCTCCAGTTAGAACTTTAGTCCCTGCTGAACTGAAATTTAGTCATTTTACAAACTAAATCATGATCTTAAAATCTGTTTTTTATATTTTTTTATCAGTTTAGTTTTAGTTTTAGTTTATGCCACTAGGGGGCACACTGTATTATACTAATTTTTGTATATCAAATTTTCTGATTCTAAAGTGATTGCACCCTTGTGAAAAGTGTCAAAAAAATATTTTTCTTAAGTTTCTGGTACGGCAAAGTTTTCTTGATAGGTGATGAGATAACATCAAGAAAGTGTACCCTATTAACCCTTTCCCTCATTGAGGACACCATGAAAAGACCTATGCGAACAGCATAAAACCAGATCAGCCTGCGAGTAACTCGCAGGCTGATCAGGTTTTATGCTGTTTGCTGCTCCTCAGTGGTCTGGAAATGAGGATTTTGTAATTAAATTTGGTAAGGTTTATCTGTGGTTTTCTGCAGATCAGGCTTTATGGGGTACCTATTGAGTGCGTCAAAATGAGTCTATATGAGGGAAAGGGTTAAAATAGATAGTGATAGGTTTAAGTCTTTATACAGAAGGGTCGTGTGGCCACAGATCAATTACCTGAGTACCATCAGAAATAGAGTCATCCTGGTCACTACATGACACTCAGATATCTGCTCCAATTTGAGTTCATAAGCCTGAGTATGAAATATGAGTATGATATATGAGTATGATATATGAGTATGATATATGAGTATGAAATATGAGTATGAAATATGAGTATGATATATGAGTATGATATATGAGTATGATATATGAGTATGATATATGAGTATGAAATATGAGTATGATATATGAGTATGATATATGAGTATGATATATGAGTATGAAATATGAGTATGATATATGAGTATGATATATGAGTATGATATATGAGTATGATATATGAGTATGATATATGAGTATGATATATGAGTATGATATTTGAGTTGTATTATTGAACAAAAAATCCTCATAAGTCATTAAACAAGATGGCCAAGTCACTCACCTGAGAAACACTGCCTTCACTGCTTCAGAAATGAAGACGTTATAGTAGTGATTGGAATCAGTCGAAAAAATATTCGTCGATTAATCAGAGACAAAAGTCACTGATTAATTGATTAATCATGATTAAATACCAAATATACCATGTTTGGAGTAAATGCCTATTAAAACGCTCTTACAGTACAACATGAAAATAAAGTATTCTGTACTATATAGATTATATAGATATGTATCAGGTATAGATGTTAATTTCTCAAATATTCAAAAACATGTAGAAACATTGAACCAAGATAAAGTATAAGAGGTTACAACCAGAGGCCAACGATGTGTAAAGTGCAACTTTGCAAGTATCAATTTATCAAATTAATGAAATTACCCAATCAGATGCGCGTTGAAATATTAACAACACCCCCTTTTTTTGGTCAATAATTCGTCAACGAATTATTTTCGTCGTCATCGTCACGTCAACCAGTAGCTCGTCACTGATCCGTTGACTTTATGATTAATCAGCTCACCACTACGTTATAGTGTATAAATGGCAAATCTGTGTGATGTTCTGATATTTTAAGGGCCTAAAATGTAGATTCAGTCCCACTGAGATATTGCTGCCATTATCATTGTGTATAAGTTTAATAAAATGATTGCTTCATAATTATATAAGTGTAAAAAATGTGAAAATCAGGCATTCTTTTATAATTCAAGGGCCATAGTTACTGACTGAATTGGCTGATCACAACCAAATCAAACTTGGCTGCATCTGGCATCTTTTTATATTAAAAGGGCCAAAACTCCTGACCTAATTGACCAATATTGCCCATAATCAAACTTGGCTGAGACCTTATGACTATTAACTTTGTCATAAAGATTGAAGATGACTGCTTAAGAAATGAAGATGCTAGAGTGTAAACAAAGTGAAATCTGTTTTTTTTTTTATACCATAACTCATAAACTGACTAGGCTCTGCATTGCCCCCCCACTCATTAAAACACAAGAGATAAGCGTTAGTAACAATCTTTAAATCCTGTCATCTGATCCATCGCTTGACCTCAGAAAGCTGATTCCTTGCCAATCATTCTGCTATCCATATTGCTTTCATCTCTCATTGTTTTGTCTATAACACCAATGAACTGGATAAAACACCCTAAATCTGGGCTAAATGGATACTGAGATAAGCTGACAATAAAAGCACTGTTCCACAACTGGGTCCATTAGTCCCGATAATATTGATCTGTTAAGGATTACTTCTTATAAGGTAAAACTCACCCTTTCTTTCATTATGAGCTCATGATAGTCTTATTCTTTTCCTATTTTTTTTTTGTTCCAAGGTGTCACATGATATGCAGAAAACATTTGTTTGAGACCAATTAAATCATTTCTACTAACATCTATATGAGATTTGGATATTTTCTCCAATTTTATTGTCAGTGTTGGTAATAAGCGTTTACCGCATATGGTTTTTATATTGGAGCAAACAATATATTATTGTTTGAGATCTGAATACCTATTATACGTAAGGGTAAAAAGAAGAACTAAATTAACAAAAAAATTAATGTAATGGTATGACACGAATGCCTCTGTCTGCAGTAAATTTTGTACTAATATCTCAAAAGATTCCTGACAAAAAAAAAGTGACCCCCCTTCAGAATTCATATTTTCAAATACATTTATAAATGAGTGTAAATATTGTAAACAATTTAACTGTAAATAATATGAATGTTTTTACTTTTTAAGATTAAAGGACCATAACTCCTGACCAGATATAATCATTTATTGAATTCATATTAAAAATTTATATCAAAACATTACTTCATAAAATGTTTATTTTCAAAACATTGCTTCAAGTTTTATTGAGATTGCAAAATCGAAGCAGACGCTAGATTTTAAACAAAGTGAATTCTGTTAATATCTGTTTAATAAAGGGCCTTAACTCATGACTTGCTGATCTAATTTCAGCCATTACCAAACTTTGTTAAGATATGACTCCTAATATTGTATCCAAGACTACTCAAGAGTTGTAAACATTTCACAAACTAAGGCTCTGAGAATATATATGGTTGGCTTTGAGCAACTAAAAAAAGCTTAAAATAATATGTCATACCTTTATCTTTGCCCAATAGACTAAAGCCATTAGTGTAGTTTTAATTCCACATTTTTGAGCTAGCATCCTTATATCTTGATTCTTCAACAGATGTTAAGTATATAATATCCATGGGGACAAAAGTTCCATTAAACAGCTTCAATATGACTGATAGTGGGATCAAATCATTAATGCTCTTAAGTATAATGAAACACTATTACAGACTTCACCGAGATGAATGACAGATTAAGGTATTAAAAACCACTTCCGTAAATCCATGAACTTGCTTTATGCTCCAATTCCTTATACCTTAACATTTCATAATTAAAGTTTCCCATAAATCTTTGAAAAAATATTTTCTAAAGGTTCCAGTTATAAGATATAACGGCTGTTAAAAAATTACTCATGACTAACAACATCTGTTTATTATTTTCTTAAACATTAAAATATTTGTTTGTTGGGTTTCAGACGTCCAACCAATAGTATTTCAGTCACTTGGAGACGATGTCTACTTGAGACAGATATAGTGCTGCCACACTGCAGCATCACGTCGTAGACATGTGGCATGACACCACACTCAGTCACATTATCCAGACACCGGGCCAACCAGTCCTGCAACTACCCTTATATGCTGAGCGACAAGCAAGGGAGCTATACCAGTACCATTCTTTACGACTATGGTATGTCGCAGCTGGGGATTGAACCCACAACCTCCCACTCCTGAGGTGGCCACTCCTGTCACCTAGCCACCTGGGACGGTTTTAAACATTTGTACTTTCAAGTACAAAGTGATTTTATGTACTGGCATTTACCATGAAATTATACATACATGTTGAAGAATGTCTAAGGTGTTTAATGATTCATAAATGCACGGTATTGAAATTTCAAAACTAGCCTACATAATTTTTTAACAAACTTAATGGTCACTTCCTTCTTTCTTTTTTTAGTTGGTACATAATAAATATGGCTATGGGATCAATTAGGTACAGAAGAGACTCTGACTTGTAAATCACTTTTGTTTTCTCTATTCTAGAATATATAATGAAATAAAAATATATTGATAGTTTTCTGACTGACATGTTAATTACACATTTTCTGACCTGCATTAAAAACAAATGAGATTCATTAATGTCTAATCACTCAACCACAACTGTTTTGTTTGCTGTAGATAATAGTTTTGGTGATCTCCATCTTTTATTTCAACTTTTATTATATACTAAATGCTACATTAATAAATTTTTAACTCAGAAGAAAGTACTGTTGTGAACTGATTGCAGAAACTAAGAAAGTTATATGACCTGCTTTATTTTCAAATTCAAGTTAAGAGGAAACTGACTGATAAAACTTTCTTTATGGAGGTAACAATGCCAGATGGGTTTTTTGGCTGATAAATGAAATAATGTTAGGAGACCTGGATTAACACTTACTAAAATCAATCCTTTGAGTTATAATTATGTGCTACTAAATATCATACTGAAGCATCTTTGATTTTGGAAAGGTAAATTTAATTAACAGATTTTAAACAAAACCTCAATGCACAACTACACATCAAGGTCAATATAATAAAATTCATTTGTAATTTTTCATTTCATATGCCAAGTCAGGATGCATCCTGATGCCCAATTCCATCATTTCAATATAAAATTAGAAATGTGTCAACTGGACAACATAGCTTCTGTTTTGTGACATTTTCTGGCTTATCTGGGATCCCTATACACACTCTACTATGCCTCTCAATTATTTCTTATACAAAACCCCAGTTCCACAACTTCAAATGAAGGAAAATGTGTCTGTAATGTTTAATCAATCTAGAATAAAAACTTTTGGAATCAAGTGTGCCACAAAATGTCATATCACAAATTCAAATTTTTGCAAAGACAGGAGCCATTTCTGTCTTGATACCATGCATATCAAATAAAACCCTTAGTGCATAATTATGCTGGTGATTGTCCCTGTAAAGTTTTACAATTCTGGCTTGTATCCTTTGCACACCCGTTGCCACAGAAACGAGCCAATCTTTACAGTGAATACCTGTAGCGTATTTAAACGAGTAAAAAAATTGTTGCCCCAGAAAGGGCCAACTTTACAGTGAATGCCTATTTAAAAAAGAAAAAATTCTTTCCTCAAAACCTGACCCCATTTTTGGTACCTAAAATAAATAATTTTAGAAAAATTATTGCCAAATTGATATATTTAATTTAAAAAGTTTTATTAAAATGACTTAAAATGCAATTTGATATTAATTTAAATAATTAAGCTTTTGCATTTGATTGTTTAAAGTTTCAATTTTCTTGAGATATAGGATATATTGAATTTAATCAGAAAAAAATCAATAAAGACATAAATTTGCATATTTTAATCAAAAATTCAAATTACCTGAAATTTTTAAATTGAATGAAATCACTTTTAGCGAGTTTGAATATTCATTTTTATGATTGCTGTGGATTACCAATTGATAGAGCATTAGAAAAAAACTGTTTAAACTAAAGATTGGCCCATTTCTGAGGCAAGCATTTTTTTACTCTTTTCAATATGCTACAGCATTCACTGTAAAAATAAGCCTGTTTCTGAGGCAACAATTTTTTTAACCCGTTTCAAAAACGCTACAGGCATTTGTGTAAAGATTGCCCCATTGTGCAAAGGATAAACTTTGGAAACACAAACTGCCATAACACAATATAACATTACAAAATGAAACACACGCAAGTTGTGATAAACACTTACATAGAAGAGTATTAATTCATAAACACACGCAAGTTGTGATAAACACTTACATAGAAGAGTATTAATTCATAAACACACGCAAGTTGTGATAAACACTTACACAGAAGAGTATTAATTCATAAACACACGCAAGTTGTGATAAACACTTACACAGAAGAGTATTAATTCATAAACACACGCAAGTTGTGATAAACACTTACACAGAAGAGTATTAATTCATAAACACACGCAAGTTGTGATAAACACTTACATAGAAGAGTATTAATTCATAAACACATGCACTGATTTCAAGTAATAACGAACCTTAGACATGTAGAAAAGACATTAAAACTTGAAGACAAAAAATCAGCCAATACTTATAAAGCTTGATTTCTAAGCACTATTTTGTTGTCGTAATGATACAAGATTTGAGTTATCAGGCTAAATTGAGTCTAAGTGAAGACTGCAATGGTTTATTTCAACTGCAGTAAGACTGACAAGAAGTGCAACATGAAAATATCTGAATTGCCATTACCACTTGACACAGCAATCTACACCTGCACCTAAATTATGATCTAGAATTCTGATTTTGATATTTGGATTTTCGGATAAAAAATCCTAAAAAAATCAGACAAATTGAAAATTTCGCCTTATTTCTCCATAAAATTACTCAATATTTTGCAATAAAGAAATCAAAACATCCTCCATGAATATCAAATTCTTCATATTATAAAGTAATAACTTAAAGGGTATCACAACCCTAACAAGTTATCTTGATGTTATATTTGACTCTTTTTTCGCGTAGCTGTATAATTTCGATTTCAACTCGCATCTTAAACCAATCAAATGTACGCTAACAGCGGTAAATAATTCTAAGCTGAATAAAAGGACTCCTGTTATTGGTTAACGCATCGTTATGGACTATAAAATTACTGTAAATAAGGGGTGCAGCTTGTATATATAATTCAGCTTGGTGTTATTACTTTTCTTTTTGATGTAAACATGAAAGTGATTTCAGTAAGTTAAATACAATCCTTTTCCATCAATTGAGGAATGCTACTTTGTGAAAATGATTTAAAACAACAAAAAAGAATCCACCGTGTTATGACATGAAACCCCTTAATTACTATGTATATTGAATTCTTCCAGCCTGCCGAGATGCTCTCATTGAAAATTAATTTGCCAAAACCAAAACAACTAACAACGCTTTTATATCATAAGTGTTATATGCAATAATGATGTGAACAAATATCAAACAAGCCTATTTACAGATATAATTTTTTGTATTACCTTCTATAAATAAGTATATTTCATAGAAAAAATACTGAACTATTTCTAGAGCGTACTAAATTTGTTGTGCGTCTTTCGCGCGCTTTTCCTCGGAATGTTCTAGAAGTCCTTTATCAATGAATCTATGCTTTAAGGTGCTGATCATTAATGTATATGCCTGTATAAACTATTTTGATACAGTTTACAACTGATAAAATCAGACCTGAACAAGCTTTTGTCAGTAAAAAATAAAATAAAGGTGAAGAAAAAATTGTATGTCCTAACTACAACGAGCAGATAACTGCTCATTACATGATCAGCCTGGAACTAAATTAGGTTTTATGCAGCGGATTATCATAGATTTTTTTATAGTTCATAGGATAATTTATAACATTACACTGCTTTTAAATAAGAACATTTGGAGGTACTCTGAAATATTTGTTACATCAAATCATTTCATATTCTTATTTTAATCATTTTACAATTTTTTATGGTGCAGGTAAGCCTGTTTACGATAATGGTCAGTCGTGTCTTTTGTATAATAGTCTAGTCATTCTTTACTGTACATTTTGTTTTGAATATATATAGACATTATTTTAAAATTGTACTTTTTTAATAAATTTTTTAATTCATTCATCATTGTTCACTACCAAAATTAGACATGTTTTTTACAATTATTTACAACAATGCTTTTATAACCTATCATAACATTAGAGTCTTTGAAATGTGTTTTGCATATATTTTCATTTATAAGTTTCTTAATTAAAGTATATTTATGCATGAATGAAAATCTCGTTTTTCTTTCATCCTACGCCGAATATCTTTTTTAAAGATATTTCTTGTTTTTAAATTAAACAGAAATAAATTGTAATTTGCTAAAAAAGAAATTTGAGTGGATGCAGTCCATTTTCTTTTACACGCAGTCAGATTAGGCACAGCTACATGTAAGGTGCATCCTAATTTTCAGGGTAACTTATTTGAAAAAAAAAAAATATATTGTACCGTATACGGTGAAATATTGTTTTGAAATTCGTGCCGTTGTACATTTTGACAGACTGAAAGCTATCCGTATGTCACCATGGCTAATTATACGATGAACCGTTTTATTTACACATGGCATTAGATTACCGTTAGTCTGTTACTAAAGGACGGGTAGGATAAATGTGACACATTTTCATAACATGACAATACCCAACCGTGTCCCGGCATTCTAAACAAGAGGCCCATGATGGCCCTAAATCGCTCACCTGAGATAAAAAGGTTGACCCAAGGAACATCTGTACCAATTTATTTTAAAATCTGGCCACTAGTTTTGAAGGAGATGATTTTTAAAGTTTTCATTTTTTTTTCTTTTTGTTGCCATGGCAACCAGAGTTCTACATGGATCAAGTTTATTTTAGCAACTTTTGTGAAGGTTGACCCAAGGATCATCCCTGCCAAGTTTAATCAAATTCTGTCCAGTGGTTTCAGAGGAAATGTTGATTAAAGTTTTATCTATATACATATAAGGCAAATAAGCCCCGCCCCTAGCGGCCATGTTTTTTATGGATCAGAAAAATTTTAGCAACTTTGGTAGAAGTTGACCAAAGGAACATCTGTACCAATTTATTTTAAAATCTGGCCAGTAGTTTTGAAGAAGATGATTTTTAAAATTTTCATTTTTTTTTTTCATTTTGTTGCCATGGCAACCAGAGTTCTACATGGATCAAGTTTATTTTAGCAACTTTTGTGAAGGTTGACCCAAGGATCATCCCTGCTAAGTTTAATCAAATTCTGTCCAGTGGTGTCAGAGGAGATGTTGTTTAAAGGTTTCTCTATATACATATAAGGCAAATAAGCCCCGCCCCTGGCGGCCATGTTTTTTTAAGGATCGGAATAATTTTAGCAACTTTGGTAGAGGTTGACCCAAGGATCTGTACCAATTTATTTTAAAATCTGGCCAGTAGTTTTGAAGGAGATGATTTTTAAAGGTTTCTTTTTTTTTTTCATTTTGTTGCCATGGCAACCAGAGTTCTACATGGATCAAGTTTATTTTAGCAATTTTTGTGAAGGTTGACCCAAGGATCCTCCCTGCCAAGTTTAATCAAATTATGTCCAGTGGTTTCAGAGGAGATGTTGTTTAAAGGTTTCTCTATATACATATAAGGCGAATAAGCCCCGCCCCTGGCGGCCATGTTTTTTTACGGATTGGAATAATTTTAGCAACTTTGTTAGAGGTTGACCCAAGGAACATCTGTACCAATTTATTTTAAAATCTGGCCAGAAGTTTTGAAGAAGATGATTTTTAAAGTTTTCATATTTTTTTTCTTTTTGTTGCCATGGCAACCAGAGTTCTACATGGATCAAGTTTATTTTAGCAACTTTTGTGAAGGTTGACCCAAGGATCATCCCTGCCAAGTTTAATCAAATTCTGTCCAGTGGTTTCAGAGGAGATGTTGTTTAAAGGTTTCTCTATATACATATAAGGCAAATAAGCCCCGCCCCTGGCGGCCATGTTTTTTTACGGATCGGAATAATTTTAGCAACTTTGGTAGAGGTTGACCCAAGGAACATCTGTACCAATTTATTTTAAAATCTGGCCAGTAGTTTTGAAGAAGATGATTTTTAAAGTTTTCATATTTTTTTTCTTTTTGTTGCCATGGCAACCAGAGTTCTACATGGATCAAGTTTATTTTAGCAACTTTTGTGAAGGTTGACCCAAGGATCATCCCTGCCAAGTTTAATCAAATTCTGTCCAGTGGTTTCAGAGGAGATGTTGTTTAAAGGTTTCTCTATATACATATAAGGCAAATAAGCCCCGCCCCTGGCAGCCATGTTTTTTTACGGATCGGAATAATTTTAGCAACTTTGGTAGAGGTTGACCCAAGGAACATCTGTACCAATTTATTTTAAAATCTGACCAGTAGTTTTGAAGAAGATGATTTTTTAAGTTTTCATTTTTTTTTTCTTTTTGTTGCCATGGCAACCAGAGTTCTACATGGATCAAGTTTATTTTAGCAACTTTAGTGGAGGTTGACCCAAGGATCATCCCTGCCAAGTTTAATCAAATTCTGTTCAGTGGTTTCATAGGAGATGTCGTTTAAAGAAAATTGTTGACGACGCACGACGACGGACGACGGACGCAGGGCGATCCTAATAGCTCACTTGAGCACAAAGTGCTCAGGTGAGCTAATAACACTGGGGACCAGTGCCACCTGTCAAAATTCTTCCAACTAAAAACATAACAGATAAGCAAAGCAATCCAAATAAATGGTCACAAATACTGAAGAAGCCTAAGGAACATTAACTGTACTTATTTTGTGAAAAAAACAAGATCAAGATGCAATAACTCTAGTATGATTTGGTGCAACAAACAAGATCAAGGGGCAATAACTGTAGTATGATTTGGTGAAACAAACAAATTCAAGGGGCAATAACTCTAGTATGATTTGGTGCAACAAACAAGATCAAGGGGCAATAACTGTATTATGGTTATAAGAGGCAAAAAACTCTAGTATGATTTGGTGAAACAAACACGATCAAGGGGCAATAACTGTATTATGCTAAAGAAAATGTATTATATTCAAATCAGTTGTAATAATGAAAATACATCTAAATAATTAATATCATAATTTCTATGAAGCAATATGTTTCAGTCAACCTGCTTAACTACTTATTGATTATTTTTGTCCTTAATAATAATGAAAAACAAGAGGGCCATGATGGCCCTGGATCGCTCACCTGATATCATTAGGCTATGTAAAATCAAGTGACCCCTGGGGCAGAGCCAATTTTGACCCCAGGGTCATGATTTGAACAAACTGGGTAGAGGTCTATTAGCCCATGTTACATACCAAATATCTAAACTCCAGACCTTGTGGTTTTTGAGAAGAAATTTTTCTAGATTTTTTTCCTATATTAGCCTATGTTAAATCAAGTGACCCCTGGGGGTGGGGCCCAATTTTGACCCCAGGGTCATAATTTGAACAATCTTGGTAGAGAGTCATAAGATCATGCTACAACCAAATATCTAAACTCCAGGCCTTGTGGTTTCTGAGAAGAAGATTTTTTCAAGTTTTTCCTATATTAACCTATGTTAAATCAAGTGACCCCTGGGGAGGGGCCAAATTTGACCCCAGGGTCATAATTTGAACAATCTTGGTAGAGAGTCATAAGATCATGCTACATACCAAATATCTAAACTCCAGGCCTTGTGGTTTCTGAGAAGAAGATTTTTTCAAGTATTTCCTATATTAGCTTATGTTAAATCAAGTGACCCCTGGGGCAGGGCCAAATTTGACCCCAGGGCCATGATTTTAACAAATTTGGTTGTGATCAATAGACATGCTGCACACCAAATATCTAAACCGGCCTTGTGGTTTCTGAGAAGAAGATTTTTCAAGTTTTTCCTATATTAGCATATGTTAAATCAAGTGACCCCTGGGGCGGGGCCAATTTTGACCCCAGGGTCATGATTTGAACAAACTTGGTAGAGATCCACCAGACAATGCTACACACCAAATATCTTAACTCTATGCCTTGTGGTTTCTGAGAAGAAGATTTTTCAAGGTTTTTCCTATATATAAACCCGGGCGGGGCCAATTTTGACCCCAGGGTCATGATTTGAACAAACTTGGTAGAGATCACAGACAATGCTACAAACAAAAATCAAAAGGCTAGGACTTGTGGTTTCTGAGAAGAAGATTTATCAAGTTTTTCCTATATTAGCCTATGTAAAATCAGGTGACCCCTGGGGCGGGGCCAAATTTGACCCCAGGGCCATGATTTGAACAAACTTGGTAGTGATCTAATAGACAATGCTCAACAAAATCAAACTAGGCTTGTGGTTTCTGAGAAGAAGATTTTTCAAGTTTTTCCAATATTAGCCTATGTTAAATCAAGTGACCCCTGGGTTGGGCCAGTTTTGACCCCAGGGTCATAATTTGAACAATCTTGGTAGAGAGTCATAAGATCATGCTACATACCACATATCTAAACTCCAGGCCTTGTGGTTTCTGAGAAGAAGATTTTTTCAAGTATTTTCTATATTAGCCTATGTAAAATCAGGTGACCCCTGGGGTGGGGCCAGTTTTGACCCCAGGGTCATAATTTGAACAATCTTGGTAGAGAGTCATAAGATCATGCTACATACCAAATATCTAAACTCCAGGTCTTGTGGTTTCTGAGAAGAAGATTTTTCAAGTTTTTCCTATATTAGCCTATGTTAAATCACGTGACCCCTGGGGCGGGGCCAATTTTGACCCCAGGGTCATAATTTGAACAATCTTGGTAGAGAGTCATAAGATCATGCTACATACCAAAAATCAAAAGGCTAGGCCTTGTGGTTTCGGAGAAGAAGATTTTTTCAAGTTTTTCCTATATTAGCCTATGTTAAATCAAGTGACCCCTGGGGCGGGGTCAATTTTGACCCCAGGGCCATAATTTGAACAATCTTGGTAGAGAGTCATAAGATCATGCTACATACCAAAAATCAAAAGGCTAGGCCTTGTGGTTTCGGAGAAGAAGATTTTTAAAATTTTCATTTTTAAAATCTATTTTTAGCTCCTGTGACCTAGATTTTTGACCAATCAAAATAATTTTAACAACTTCGGATAAGGGCCCCATAATGAACATTCCTGTGAAGTTTTATCAAAATTGACCAAGCGGTTAAGGAGGAGATGTCGTTTGAAGCAAAATGTTGACGGACGACGGACGGACGGACGACGGACGGACGACGGACGGACGACGGACGGACGGACGACGGACGAAGACCGGTCACAATAGCTCACCTTGAGCCTCTGGCTCAGGTGAGCTAACAAGAAACCAAAGACAATGAAAAAAACATTTAGAATTAACGAAAACCAAATATTTTAGTAGATGATGTAAGCCTTCATCAACTACAACTGAAGGTGATTTATAACCCTGCATCCCACTTAGCCTTTATAAAACATGACTGTAGGACAGAACTTGATGTTACACTACAAGCGTGATTCCTATATAGCTCTCATTGCTGTAATGGAGGGGTATATTAACAGAGTGCTTTTTATTGATCTAATTCAAGAAAATTATTATGATGTACCTTTATGATGTACCTTAACAACACATTCCCATTTGTTATTATAATGTGCCGTGCTATTTTTTACATTATCATCATTACAATCAAACCTGTGCCTATGGTCAGAAAAGCATTAGTCACCAGATTGAAAGATGACAGTACTCTATTGAGAAGGACAAAAAATAACAAACAAAATCAGCAAAATGGCAAATTATATATCAAATTTAAGCAAACCAGTTTTCCTTCTTGATAATTTCTTTACAGTAACATGAAGAAAGGAAAGAAAATGGATGATAGAATGACAAATTAATATTCATTGTTGATGGTATACACACTAACACACACAGGATAAAAAGGAATGAAGAGAAATCTGGTTTATACATGTGCATCTGACTTGTCCTTCTAAACGAAGGTCACCTGTGAACTAAGGTCATTTTTCCATTATCCACTTCCTGACCTTTGCTCACATGTTAAACTGTAGTTTGAAAAGAAGGGAAATCCTCCAATCTTTTTATCTCAAATTCTGAAAACTTACAGAGCCCTCTGTAATGTCCCCGGGTTTGCCGTTACAACCTTCTGTAGGGCTTCTAGCAGTTTCTCTTTCAGGTCATCATTCAGCCTGAAATATATAGTACATAAACATCAGCTTTAACAGAACAGCCTGAAATATATAGTACATAAACATCAGCCTTAACAGAACAGCCTGAAATATATAGTAAATAAACATCAGCTTTAACAGAACAGCCTGAAATATATAGTACATAAACATAAGCCTTAACAGAACAGCCTGAAATATATAGTACAAACATCAGCCTTAACAGAACAGCCTGAAATATATAGTACATAAACATAAGCCTTAACAGAACAGCCTGAAATATATAGTACAAACATCAGCCTTAACAGAACAACATGAAATATATAGTACAAACATCAGCCTTAACAGAACAACATGAACTAGATTTTTGTTTGTCCCGAACAAACAATAGGGCTTTCTGCTCTAATGACCTTAGTGTCATTGTTACCTTGACCTTTGACTTCATTACCTCAAAATCATAGGTGTCATATACAGGCCGTGTGCAATGTCTCCATCAAGTTTCACAGACATAGACTTATTTCTTCTCAAGTAATAAAAAAAAAAAAAAAGATTTTATATTAAGTTTCATTTTGATCCAGACCTTTGACCTATTGACCTCATAATTTAAAAAGGGTCGTGAACTTGCCATGGACAATGTCCATAACAAGTTTTACAAACTAGGCTTATTCCTGTGATTTTTTAAACCAAAAATCAAAGGGGTTTAATCAATTTTATATGTTAAAACCTAACTATTCCTTCTCAATATATTGTGCAGAAAAGGACTTTACACTAAGTGTCAATGTGAACTTGACCTTTGATCGTCCGGATCTAGGGTAACCAACTAAAAAATCGCCTTCTTTCCTTACTTCAAATTGCTAGATTTTCGTATACAAGCCCTCATCCGATAAACATGAATCTACATCTTTATCCCAACTTACACCTTCTGTTAAAATATCAAGTCAATTGGACCAATATTGACAGCTGCAGAGCGCGAACCAAATTTGGTAGCTTATTTGAACTGAGACGTCAAATGACGTCATATGATGATGAAAATTGTTGCCTTCAAAAGGGCCAAAGTCACTTTGATTACTGTTAAAATTTCATAATGCTGGTTTATTGGCAACCTGTTTTAATTTGAACTTCAAAAGGAGGACAAATAATAATAATAATAATATGAAGAAGAAAAAACATAACAAACCCAATAGGACTTTCTGCTTGAGGCAGAAAGCCCTAATTATAAAGTATACAGGCATCAGCCTCAACAGAACAGCCTGAAATATATAGTACAAACATCAGCCTTAACAGAACAACATGAAATATATAGTACAAACATCAGCCTTAACAGAACAGACTGAAATATATAGTACAAACATCTATATATGTTGTGACCTTGACCTTTGACCCCAAAATCAATAGGAGTCATCTAGTAGTCATAACTGAATGCCCTATCAAGTTGAAGGTATGGTGGCTCTACAGGTTTTTTAAGTTATTAATGGAAAACAATTTTTTTTTCAAATACAACAATACTGTTGCCTTGACCTTTGACCTAGTGACCTCAAAGCTGATTGGGGTCATCTCGAAATCATGACTCAACATTCTATCAAATTTGAGGAATATAGGTTCCAGTGTTCTTAATTTATCAATTGGAAACAATTTGGACAAACTGACAGACCAAATGATCAGTTCGTAATTTTCTGAAGTAGGGTATAACTTCATAACTAGAAAGAAATCTATTTATATCATAAACAAGAAGCCGTTGGATAGTCCCCAAACTATGCTCTCACAGCAATGTATTGCAGTAAACCTGTTACTGCTGTATGTTCACTGACAAAACAATATCACAATATGATTTTCCTATACTGGTATTTTATAATATTCAAAATAATCACAATAAATTGCAATATACAAGTCCTATATCATGGTTCTTATGCACTGCAATTCTTCCTTTTGAGGTCTTTCCACCTATGAAGTTTCAAGGCTATATGTCTCTCAATGCATAAGTAATGCTCCAGACAAAAAATAAGTATGGAATTTAACAAAGGGCAATAACTCAAAAATATAATGTGCAGAGTTATAGTTTTTATGCACTCAATGAGATCTATCCATCTGTGAAGTTTCAAATTAATAGCTTTTATACTTTTTGAGTTATGCTCCAAACAAAAATTAAGTATGAAAGTTAACAAAGGATGATAACATCAAAATATGATAAACAGAGGTCTGGTTCTTGTTCACTGCACTTTTCCTCCATGAGATCTATCCACTGTGAAAATTACAGTTAATAGCTTTTATACTATGCTCTGGACAAAAAAGTGTGACTGACAGACTCATGGACTGATGGATGGACATAGAACGGATGAAGCAGCATCTATATGCTCACCCCTAGGGCATGCAAAGTAAAGCTAAGACCATAATGATCTCAGAGAAGAATTTTTGAACATGTCCTTTGATAGGAAATATATGGAAACTAACCCACTGGAAACCTCACTTTTCCAGGGATCAACTAAGTTTTCATCTATCACTGTAGAGGGCCAGGAAGTAATCACTTATGTAGCAGAACAGTTCTGCAATTTTATAGGGGGTTATTTATCATTTTTGCAAAATGAAATTAGATTCTCATACAGGTTGTATAGGAAACGTTTTTTCCTGTTGTTGAATTTTTCAAGTTTTTTTTCTTCTTTTTTTTTTTTAACCCTTTCGCTCATATAGACTCATTTTGATGCACTCAGTAGGTACCACATAAAGCCTGATCTGCAGAAAAAAACAGTTAAACCTTACCAAATTTAATTACAAAATCCTCATTTCCAGACCACTGAGGAGCAGCAAACAGTATAAAACCTGATCAGCCTGCGAGTTACTCGCAGGCTGATCTGGTTTTATGCTATTCGCATAGGTCTTTTCATGATGTCCTCTATGAGGGAAAGGGTTAAATAAAACGCTTTTGGTTGTCATGGCAACCAGAGTCTTGCATGGATCAGTCATTTTTGGCATTTCTTGTGAAGAAGCACCAAAGGATTATCATTGCTTGTTTCATCAATTTCTGTACTGAGGATTATGTCATGAAAGCATGTTGTAGATGAAGCATGATAGAAATTAACAGTTGAGCTAAAAAGTTACGCAGATCTAGAATTTCAAAAAATATGTCACAGCTCCGACTTGATAGAAAAATAAAAGAATATAAATGCAAAACAAAATTGTTTACCCTCACAGCATTCATTCCATTTTCATTACTATAAATCAGTGGCACTAATAGCATACTGTGTAATTCATTTTCACATGCAACCAGTCTGCAAAGCAACCCATACATGGGGTCCACCGGATGATAATTGGTAAAAATCTCTTGCCACTGTTTTCTTCTTTGATCTTATTGGATAACATCAAATTAGCTTCCGTGATAATTGCATTTGTGCAGATTGTCGAAAACATCCCAATATGACATCACAGTCATGTGACAATTAGGAAAAAAATCGGAATATTTCCCGTAAAAAGCAAACAGCAAGAGGGCAAGAAGGCCTGTATTGTTCACCTGTAGCAGGGATGATTTTTTATGATACTTAATAATTTTACAAATTATGTGAGAG
>CM037780.1:75358268-75408268 GCA_021229015.1 Solen grandis | reverse complement strand
TCAATGTTTTTTCTTTTCCCCCTTCACACAAAAGGTACCCCCGGGCCCGGGTCCCCCCAAGTCCCCGATCATGACGTGGTCCGAGCCCCCTTTCCCCGCCACACCCAGGTTCATCATGGTCACGGGGGGAAAAAACCCCCGAACGCACCTGTGGTGATCCCCCAAAAGCCCACGGGCTATATAAAAAAGGGAAAACACAAGTTAAGCGGGGGTCGGGGAAAAGGGGACGGGGGGAATTTTAAAATTTTCAAAGCTATAAAAATTTTTTTCCCTTTTGGGAAAATTGGGTTTTTTTTAAAAAACATGCAAATAAAAATTACCTCGAAAAGGTATTTTAAAAAGCACGAAACTGTATCGGGGAGAAACCCCTGTATTCCTTTTGGGGACCCCTTTCGGTTTTTCTTCCCCCCCACTGTATCCAGAAAAGGGGCATTGCGTTTTAAAAATTTTCCCCGCTGTACTCAAAAACCCATTGTGTCCATTAGTCGACAAACTTTTTTTCCCCCGATTTTCCCCCCTACTTAGCCATGGAAAAAAAAAAGATTTGGGTTTTTTTAAAAAAAAGGGGGACAAAAATTTATGGGTTAAACTAAATATGAATATTACTTTTAAAAATAACATTTATTTTTTTGAATACTCTTGAAATTTTTTAGAAATATTTCATTAATTGACAGTGGTTTTGAAAAAATTGGGTTTTGGGCTTTTTAGGAAAAGCCGGTATTGTTTTTTCAGTAGGCACTAAACCTTTTTCTAATCAGTAAAAAAGCTTTTTTATGAATTTTTAAAATTTTGGAAAAAAATAAAAATGTCACGTCTACAAACCACTTGACCATTTCACAAAAAAAACGGGAAAAATGTCTCCGCAAAATACACTATGAAAATTTCAAGGCCAGTTGGAAACCCCAGAATTAAAATCAAACCAAAAATGAACAAGACCTCCCAAAAAATAACAGCTACAAAGGGGCAATAAATCCAGCAAGCTTTTTTGAGAAATTTTTAAAAAAAAAAAATTTAATAACTACAAAAAAAACCCCCCCAAAAATTTTAAAAAAATTAAAAAAAAAAACCCCACTATAATGAAAAAAAAAAAACCCCCAAAACACAACCGATGGTACATCGCAGGCAGACATTTTTTCCTAAATAAAAAATTAATTCATTTTTTGGGAAAAAAATTTTTTTTTTTTTTCTCTGAGCAGTGATCATATCGACCTTAATTAATTAATTCAAGTGCTCTCTTAACTAGGAATTATTATGGGGTATTGACATTAGTTTTTCAAGATCTTGCTTTTGGGTTAATTCGTCTTCAGTTTTTTTGGGCAAAAAACGGAACATAGAATGACAATTCTTATTGGTTTTAAAAAAAGATGGTTTTTTTCTTAATTTGTATAAAGCCCCAAAAAAATGAACAAACCCCGGGGGAAAATTATACTACCCTAGTGTCCCGTGGCGAAATAGTAAAAAATTTTTTTCTTTGTACCTGGGATCTGAGCTTTAATTTCCCTTTTTTTCCCCTTTACAGGGCCCCTTTTTTTAAAGTGTCACATTCAGCCCCCCCCAAAACCATTGCCTGAAAAATTTTTAAAAAAAAATGTCCCAAAATTTATGTTTACTTTGTCACGGAAAAAAGGGTTATGCTTTACTTTTAAAAAAAAAAAGAAATTAAAAAGGGGTTTTTAAAAAATTTATTTCTTTTGGTAGGGATTGTTATACAGAAAGGGGCAAAAAAAGCTATCGGGTTTTTAAGGAATATGTAGCTAGTCAGAATGTTTCGAAGTAAATTTGGGGCAATGCGTGTTTTTTCTGCTTATTTTAAAAGTTGATTTAGCGATTTACCCGGGTTTTCAGTGAGTCCGTGATGGTCAGATACGCTTTAATAACAATTTTCTACATGTTGGGTTCTAGCTGAGCCGTCTTTGTAGAGCAAGGAGGATAATTCTTGAATAAAAAATACATAAATAAAATTGGGGGAAAAAAAAAGAAATTCTTGGTTAAAATAAATAATTCGATTATTTAAGAACCATTGGGTTTTTTAATTTCGGCTTACGTGAAAATCAGTAATGGGCCCGGGGCATATAAAGAAATGCAGCCCAAACAATGTTCAGAGAAAAAACACAAAAGGAACTAAGTACATATTGCAAAAGGATTTTTTTGGGGTTAAAAGAATTAGTTTTTCATTGTAAAGGTTAAAAAGTGTCAATTTCAAAAAGCCAGATGGTAGAAGAAAACAATCATGGAGCCAAAACTATCTCTGGTTTTAATGAATATTTTTTTTTTTGTTGCCCTTAGCCGAGGTTTGTCCAATAGATGGGGCCAAATTTTTCCCTATCACACTCTAAAACGTATCCAGTGCATTTTCTATAGGTTAAGGTCAAGCTTTGGGGGCCCCTTTATCGTTTCACGAAAAACCCCTACTAGAAATAAAAAATGTGTTTTAAAATGAATTTTGGTTTTTAATCTTATTAAATTTAATTTATTTTTTTTAAAATTTTTTGTAAATTTCCCTTTTAGCAGAAAATCAAAAAGTAGCATGGGGGGTTTTTTTTCTCAAGATTTTGTTACTTTTTTAAAGTAATGAAAATAAAAAATTGTAAACCTTTGGGTTTTATGTGTCCATTAGAAGATTTATTTTGACCTAATCCCGCCATTTAAAATTAGTATCCCCCACAACCTTTAAATAAAGCCGTTCCAGGTCAAAGACTATGTAAAGTAAACAATCTGACTAAAACCAATTTACACATGTTTTTTTTTAAAAAATGTTGCTTGTTTTCTATAATCTAAATAATGGTTCTATGTTTTCACCGGCCCCCTGTTTTCATTTTTCTTTCCAATACCAGTGTTTCAAGTAATGCAGTATAATGTAGGGCATTTTCCCAATACATAGATATAATACCGTTCTCAGTCACCCACAACTTCAGGACAACTTTCAATGTCTTTTTAGGCCGTCTTTGTATGTAACGATGATCTCTACAGAAACAGAAAATAGATTTTTTAAAAAAGGATTTTAAAAAAAAAAAAATTGGGGATAATTTAAATTAGATATTTACTCAGGAATCTTTTTTACTGTTCCTCTTAATTTTAACCCTTTAGGTCTGAAAATACAGCATTAAGTAAAGTTTTACCAACGATATTTAAAATCTTTAGATATAGCCCAAATACTATTTATGTGGGTTTAAAAGCTTTAACCCTTATCTATTAAAAGGGTTTCCATGTGCACTTTTAAAAGATCTATAGGTACCCGGGAAAAACCCTTATATGAATCTTACAAGTCAGGATCATTTAAGATGACCATTTCTAAAAAAAATGGAAAAAAAGGGAAGTTTGATAGTTACTAATATCTATAAAAATAGAAAAAAATGTAATTTTTGATAAGCTTAAAACCCAAACGTAGTATATATATATATATATATATATATATATATATATTAAAAGGGATTCTTATGAGATGTGTATCAATGCGTTATTCCTGATTATAATGAATATCAATAATGTTGTGTTTATTTTTAATGTGTCCAATACGTTTATGTGCCTTTATAAAACCTTTTAATAAGGTCGTGTTAGGCCGGGGTTTTCCCTGAGGCAATGATATCCACGTCTAGAAATAGACAAGGACGGGCCCCAAGGGAAATTTTTTGAATGATGGGCAGTAAAAAGTTAGCTGTGCATATGGATAGTATTGAGCCCAAAAACACTTTTTGGGGGAAGTTTCAATCCCCTTTTCCCAGGGAAAAAACATTAACTATTCCAAGTTTCAGGAGTATCTGCCCTTTCTTAATTAACAAAAAAATCATTTTAAAAAGGGTCATCCCCTTCTGTAAAAGCCAATCTCGGGAACTTCAACTTAAAATTACAGGTTCATGTAACTGCCAAAAGTTTTAGGGTTATCTGTCCTCTTGAAATGGTTTCCTGTTTAAAAAAAACACTTTTTCCCAAAAGGTTTGACGTGAATTTGTTTTGGGGGGAAAAACCCTAGCTGAGGCAGAAATTTGTCGTTTTATCGATGAACACTACTAGAATATAAAATGGGAGAAAAAAACGGGGTTTTTTAAATGATTATTTCGGAAGATAAAGATTTTGCTTTTCTAAATTAGA
This sequence comes from Solen grandis, assembly GCA_021229015.1. NCBI lineage: Eukaryota > Metazoa > Mollusca > Bivalvia > Adapedonta > Solenidae > Solen > Solen grandis. The sequence goes on along the minus strand of CM037780.1, from coordinate 75,404,179 downwards.
AGCTGAAAATCTAACATAAGCATAGGTACACAGCATAGAGGGAAACCCCCATCATCGGGTTTTGATACACGAAAAGATGTTTTTGTTTTAAAAAAAAGATTGTGAGTGTATAATGAATTATATTCTTATCATTAATTGTGAACATGGGAAAAAAAAACATATGTATTTCCCTTTACCTTTTGGGGTTTGTCCAATTTTTGTATTCAGGACAGCCTTAAAAAAGTTTTTCTACACGTCAGGGGCAAACTGAGGCAATTTTTATGCCCTTTAAAGGGGACCTTTACATTTAAAAAAGAAAGTGGAAAGTTTAAAAATGACGGACAAATTCCAAAATTCAGTGTTAGTTTTAACTAGAACTCTCTCAATAGCGCTTTTATAGTCATCTTTTACTTGTCTACTGATAGGTGAGGCATTTAATTAAAAAATTTATGAACTTTTATTTACAAAGCATAAGGGCTTACCGTAGTAGGAAACATTAAAACAGCCAAAAAAAATATGATATATAAAGTACAAAAAAATGCAATGGAAAACGGCTGTTGGGATTATTTATTATATGGAATCTTTTAATCTTTAATGATTAAGCCTGCCCCCTCTCACTCTCACTCTCTCTCTCTCTTCCCTCTCTCTCATAGGTCTCTCCTCGCTTTTTCTATTTCTAAATTGAATGAGCTTTTCTAACAGAGTATTTTATCAGACATAAAAACATTAACAATTTAAGTAATGTTTATATATGCTCCCCCCCCTTCTCTCTTTTCTCTTTTGACAAATAGAGTCTTTTCCTCATTCTTTTTATTTTGAGTTGAAAATGAGCTTTTCCCAAAAAGAGTATTTATCATACACAATAAATTAACAATTGTAGTTCATGTAACTATTTTCTCTCTCTCTCTCAAAAACACACATAAAGTCTCTCCCTCGCTCTTTCTATTACGAGCTTTTCAAACAGGGGTATTTATCATTACACGTAACGTTAACAAATTTTCTCTCTCTCTCTTGTTTGTGATCTGGTTATGTAAATAAATTTGAACATGTATTACAAAAATAACTTAAAAACAGAAAAAAAAAACAGAAAAAAAAACACTGATGACAATATTTGTTTTTTTACCATTTAATCCGATTTTTTCCTTTTAAAAAAGGGTTTTCACATGTAAGACTCTCAATATAATCATTTTTATTTTAAAAAAAGGGTCCCACTGCAGTCTTTAATATAAGAACGACTTGTTATGTGACTTTTACACTTTTTATTTGCCTAAACCCTTTCGAAAACGAAAGTGGTTTAGCCAAACACATTTCTTAAAGTTGATGATCAATTGTAAACACACAAACACACACACACATACACACACACATATACACATACATAAACACACTTATATATATATATATAAAATATATATATATATTTTATATATATACTTTCACACATATATACATACAAAAAACATTTTTTACACAAAATTACACAAAACCATACATACACACTACATACACACATAACACTTACTTTAACATACACATACACTTACATACATAATATATATATATAAATATATATATTTATATATATATATATTTTTATATACTTGTTATTTATATCAAAATTGTTTAGAAATGCCTTCAGTTTTTTTAAAATTTATTTATTTGAAAAATTTTTAACTAGGGGCTGAACATAGTATACTAAACCTTTTGAGTTTTATAACGTTTTCAGTTTTAAATTTAAATTTTCGATAAGTTTTATCTTTATTTGGGCGTTTTTTAAATTCCCAAAATTAAATATTTTTTTTCTTTGTTATGAAAAATTGGACTTTAAAATAAGTAGTGGAATTCATCTCCTTGGTCTCTGCATTGTATGCATTTACGTTCAGCACTGGGTATTTTTTTGCCAGCGTCCGGTTTAATAGGTAAATTGGGGGTTTTCTTGTAATAAATGAAATACTATTTTTACTTTGGTACGACGGTAGTTTATTTATTAAGGGCTTCGGATAAAAGATATTTATGTATTTATATAAGTTTGTGTCAGATGTTTGGCTCAATTCTGAGTGCCATTGCTGTTTTAAAACAAAATCTTTAAGTTTCGGGTAGGAAGACTTGATGAGCCACTTACAAATTAGGAAAATTTTGGCTATTCCAGATCCCGGAAAAATTTTCCAAATGAGCTATTAGTTTTATTTTAAAACTATCTAGCCAAGCTGATTTGATTTTGTTTTGTGAGTAAAAGCTGGTTTTAATTTTAAAATAAACTTTTGCAGAAAAATTTTTTTTGTCTTATTATCTTTGAAAATTTTAAAATCATCCCGTGCCCAAAAAGCTATTACTCTGTTTTTTTTTTCAAACCATTATTGGGTAATCCCCGGTTTCACCATAAACCATTATGGGGTGTGGATTTCTTTAGATTAAATATATATTTGTAAAATTTTAATTGTATTTTTTCAAACATGTTTATATTCCCATAGCCCCATTTTTTCATCCCCTATAGTAAAATTGGTTTAATATTTTTTTCAAAGAGGTAAAATTTGTAGGTCAAAAGGGACATTGTGTGATTTTATTTTTTTGGCAAAGAAAACAGGCTTTAGTTGCTTGTTCGGAAATATGAATTTTAGTTTTATGGAACGACCCAGTTTTCTTAAAAAAAATCCCAAAGGGTATTTTATTCATCTAAAAATTTTTAAAGTAGTATCTCCAATTTTGAACTTTTGAGGCTTTTTTGATTTCCCCCTTTTCTAAAATCGCTTTGATTTTTGTTTTACTAGTATTGATATTTGTTTCCACGTTTTCGCAATAAAAGTTTTAAAATTTATTTAAAGCATTTTGTAGGTTTTCATTGTCACTGAAGATTATAGTATAATTTCCCCTTTAAAAGGGGGAAAAAAAAGTTTAGATATATGTGACAACACAGTGAACTTCATTTTAATGGGGGGTGATAAGTGATTCCTATGAATTTTCCCCTCATGATTATTTTTAAAAAATTTTTTTTTTTAATTAATAGTGAAATCGTGAGAATACTGTATGGCCTCCTTTGGGTAGTCCCAAAAATGTGTGGTAATTTAACCCTGGGAAAATGACGGAAAAAGATAATATACGTAGCTTTTTTCATCCTTTGATAAACAGAAGTTTCCCCTGTGCCTTTCTTTGGGTTTTCCACTGCGTATTCAGGGAAAATTCATATATTTATCTTAAGGTGTAACAGTGGGGGAAACTTTCACCCCCTTTTACTTTACCTTTCTTTCCCCTTTTTTTCTCTTCTTTCAAATTTTCTTTTACGCACTGGGGAATTAGCGAAGACTGTAGACAGCTTAATAAATTTTCTTTTTTATTTTATTAATTCAACTTAAATTTTACAAATAAATATATATACCCAAAAATGATATTTGTTTTAACGATGTTTTACACGCCGGTTCCCCCTGTTTAAATGACTTTCTCACATGCAACCCAAACATGCCAAAGTGACACGGATAAAATGAGCAGATAAATTTGTATTTTAAAAAGACTGGTTCTTAAAATTTAAAGGGTCACAAATACAATCATATAATCAAACATAGAAAACTGTTATGAAAACAAGATTTAAAAGGGGGTTAAAAGGGGAAAAAAAGTACAATGTTACGAAAGGTGAATTAAGCAAATAAACATTTAAGCTATGTTATAACGTCTATAGAATTTTTCATAACCGTGGTTAACCTAAATTTTTAAAATTTAAAAAATTATGTTTTCAAAAACAACGCACACTTAATTATTGATATCTGGAAGTTATTAAAATTAAATACTTTAAATATAGAATACTGTAATATTTTGCCTTGTGAACAGGTCACTGTTTAGCAGACGCAGACGCAGATAGGTGGTATTGACCTAGAAATTTAAAAAAAGTATTTCCCCTTGCTTTTCTAATTTTTGAGGGGTGTAATTATAAAATAACGGTTTTCCCGGGCTTGTGTTAATGGAAAAGGGGATTTTTTTGGTATGGGGTATTATTGCAGGGCAGACTAAAAACATTTTTTGGGGGCAAAATATGTGTTTGTAAAAATTTACACATTAAAAGCTGAATATTTAAAAAGAGATAAAATTTCAAAAATTGAACTTTCTGTTTTGGTCGGTATATACTGTGATGAAACTTTGATTTATATGCTTGCCCCTTTCCCCTTTGTTCGTCCAGTAGAAATTAATTGAGCTGTTTCAGTCTAGTCAGGACAGCTATCAAACTGGCCAGGGTCTTGTTCTTGTGTCTTTTATCGTGCAACAAGAAGTTCTAATTGCAAAAGTTAAAAAGACGTTTGGGGGCAAACGGAAATTTGTTACTTCTAAATGTGTTTAAATTTTTTGTGTAAGACAAAATTTACATCCTAGAAATATTCAATGGAAACTTGAGGAAAAAAAAATTTTAAAAATTATTATTGAAAAAATATTCACTTTTTCTAAATTTCTACTGGGGGCTGAAAAAATGGCAGTTGTAGTATAAAAAATTTGATATTACCGCCTGCTTCATAGGCGATGCCGTTTGTATCGTGAACTAGAAAATAGTGTTTAAAAGCTGGGGAACTGAAATGAAAATAAAACTTAACCGAAATGAAACTTTAATAAGAAGCTGAAAGTCACATCGTTTGTATTTACACTAAGTACCACGGATGAAATCATTGGTTATTCTTTCTGACCCTAAATTTTTACGTTAACACGTTCGATATGTAAATTTGTTAATAAAAAGAGGGGCGATGTCCAGTGTTATCAAAATTATCTAAGGGTTGTGGGTTCGAACCTCAAGGGAAAGGGACATCAAAAAATCGGGGAAAAAAGTATGGCCCCAACACACGGACATTTGTAAGTATTAGTCGTAAGATTAAAAGTTAAAATTATTATCATTATTATTTTTTTGATGCTAAAATGAAATGAAAAAAAAATTAATATGCCCTTCGTGCCCACTGCGTATCCACGACAACCGAACATACATTTTTCCCCGGTCAGGTATGGCTAAAAACCGTTTTTATTGGGTATAGATGACTTTACAAAAATTAAAAAATGGCTTAAAAAAATGGGTAAAAAAAATTTTCTTTGTTAATCTAAATGTTTTAAACCTGCATAGAATTGGAATCTGTTTAAAATAAAGGGGCGCGGGGGGCCATTGTTAACATATCTGACTGAAGACCCGACAATTGGGGTTCGAACCCTTGCAGGCAAGGACATTTTTGCCTTCCCAAGGCAAAACTTTCAAAAAGATTTTTTAAAAAATAACGACCTAAAGCATGTGGCCCGAAAAAAAATCCACGGGGCCATCTCAGTTACCCCTGGTACCCAGGACAACCCGATCTCTCAAGAAAAAAAAATTCGATGAAAAAACGGGAGATATGAGTTCAAGGAAATCTTTTTAAATTTTATGAAAATCATAAAAAGATTTTTAGTTTCTTTATTTCGAACAAAAGATGATCGGGGTTATAGTACTGCAAAGCAAAAATTGACGTAAAAAACCCCCTGAATGAATATGCTATCTTTTTTAAACCAGTGAAAAAGCTGTACAAACCTCCGACAAACAAATGCACGTGAATTGTTTAAAAAAATTCCCTTAGTTTAATAACCCCCGACAAACTTTCGGGGGGGGGCTAACCTATTTTGGCTCAATTTAAAATTTCTGTGTTAAAAAGAAATGCCAAAACCTCGCGCAGTTTATGAACTATTTGAATTTTGAACCTTTGTAAAGGTTAATTTCCCAAATAAAGCGTAGCATTGGAAAATGAAAAATATGACACCACGAAAAAAGGGGGAAAATAAATAAAAATAAAACATTTTTAAAAACAAAAAATATGTAAAGCACGTAAACCATAACATAATTCCCCTTCTTATTTTTTTTTTCCATTCTATTTCTTTCCTTTTTTTTCAAGGTATGTTGTAAACCTAAAATAACATCCTGGTAGCAAGGGCTCACTTGGGGTTATTAAAAAAATAATGATTTTAAAATTATAAGATAACCCAGCTTTTTTTTGTTTCGTTATTTGTGATATTTTAAAAATTTTATAATTTTTGAGGGGAAATTGTGTCATTTGCATGAATTGCTGTTCTAAGTTTGTTAAAATATCAAAATACTAATGCTGTTTTAATAAAGGGGAAAAAAAGCAACTGGCTTGATAGCATTCCTTCAGTTTTGCAGGATTCCTTCATATACCTGCATCATTCGGGGTCTTGAACCTAAATTGAAGTTGGAACGGACTGACTCTTGGTAAAGTTTCGTGCATTCCTGAATCAAATCTGTATTTCTTTTCAAAACATTTCGGGCGCATTTTTTCCCCCCTGAATTCGATGCCGTCCAAATTTAAAAAAAAAAGGCTTTTTTTCGGAGTACTTCATAGCACTCCGTATATTGTAGTAGTCATTTCGACGTATTTCGAAATAAAAGGCACCCGATTTTGCAAATATTCAGTCTGAAGGATCACACCCCACCCCCTTTTTTTTCTCTTGCACTGTACCCGGGTGCGGTCTTTTTCCCCAGCCGTTCTGTGCCACCCCACAGGGGTTTAAAGAAAAGGGGGCGATCTTTTCGTACCAAATTTGTTACCATTGGTTGAAATTTTTTCCCCCCTTTTTAACTTCGGCCCTGTGGTCCGGGGGGGCCTATCTCGATGAGGGTCCCACAGGATGGCAGTGAGAATCATCATTGTAGTTGTCATGTTGACACTTCAGAGATTCAGCGACTGAAAATAAAAGTGTCTTTTGTCTAATTCGAGAGCAAAAGCTGGGGGGGGATGTGAAACTCGTGTATCCGGAAAATGTCGATGTAGTTTGTAGTGTGTACTTTGCTAGCAAAACGGGACAGTGGTTTTTGGTTTGTGCACCCGATGCCACGTTGTTTTTGGTAAAAAAAACGGAGTGAAACTTTGTACTCGCTGTACGTTGTTGCACTTCGGGAAAAAACGGTTATTCGGGGAAAGTTTTCTCGGGGAAAAAATTTCGTTGCTTCGAGAAAAACACTGTTCCGGTCCCGAGGACAATGTGTGTGTGTGTGTGTGTGTGTGTGTTCTAAATTTAGTATCCCAAAAAAACTTTTTTGTACATCCGGTTTTGACACGAGCAACAAACGCAGTTATCAAAAAACATTTCATATGAAAATTTATCATTGGAAAACCACAAATTGAAACCGTGATCTTGCCTGCTGTAATCATGTCATTTGCACGTAAAATAAATCAGCTGTGGAAGGGAAAAAAAGCGCTCTGTTTTCTGCCACTCCCTGATTGTGAATTTCAAAAAAAAAAGAAGAAAAATTAGATGTCGTTACCGAGGCGAGAAACTTCTCAAACGTTAAACAAAAAAAAAAAACAGATTTTCATTCGTGAAAACGAATATAGGACTTTCTGCAAAACTGTGTTTAAAGCCAAAGAGGGGATAGAAGTTTCATGTAAAGACTCACCTCTGGTAGTATTTCATGTTTAGCTGAACAATTTACTTATTTTCCCAAAATTTAAAGCAAATGATAAGAATAAGTTTTCTGTGACGTAAACAGATGTCATTGAGTCGGACAGACGCAAATTGATTTCTGTTTAAAATCCCATTTCGAATCTTTCTCAGCCACAATACTTCGGTTTTTAGGGAATTAAGGTTAGCTGCAAATTTTTCACACCTTTGTTTCAAATTTATCATCTGTAAAGATTTGAAAAAAATATGTCAAAATGGCGGCTGTAGAGCGGAATACCATTTTTCACTATTTTTAGCTTGACGTCAGGTGACATATAGGGTGTGAAAAAGTGTTATCAAAAAAACGCATACTTTACTGTCAAACTCTGAAATTTTTTTTTGAAAATGGCACCCTGTCGAAATCATTGCCCTAATTGAAATTAAGAAGTAGCTTAAAAGAGCACATGCGTCATATACGTCACACTCAAAATATTGGAAGAAATTATGAAAAACTCAAACTGTGTAAGTTTCAAATTTTTTATCTCATTCTAAGCTCTTTAAACCAAAGAAATTTTTGGTCTGTGTTCGAAACTTTTTCAGCCACAGAATTTTGGTTTTCGGGGAAAATCGCTTTGTGACAGGGTAGACCCCCTTAAACAAGATGTACAATCTGTAAAAATTTTGAAAAAAAACCGCCATAAATGGCGGCTGTAGAGCGTGAACACCATTTTTCACTATTTTTAGCTCAGCGTCACATGACACATGGGGTGTGAAGATGTTTGTTAAAAAAGCGCTATTTACTTCCAAAACACGGGAAATTTTCTTTATTTGAACAACTGGCATCATGTCGAAATCAGCCCAAATATAAAAAATTAAGAATTGCTTATGCGTCACTGACGTCTTGACGTCCCCGACCAAAATATTTGTAGAAATTCTGCAGAATGAAAATGTGTAAGTTTAAATTTTTTATTCACCCTGAAGCTTTTTAAACCCAAAATAAAATTTTGGGTCCTAGTTCGAATCTTATTTCAGCCACGAATTTCGTCTTTGGGAAATTTTGGTTTAGGACAGGATATGCCACCTTTGATTCAAATGTACCATATGTAAAAATTTTAAGAAAATCCGCCAAAAATGCGGCTGAGAGCGCGAACACCTTTTTCACTATTTTTAGCTGTGACGTCATGTGGTCATGGGGTGCGAAGATGTTTTTTGTTCAAAGGCTCGTTACTTAAAAACTCTGAAATTTTCATTATTTGAACACTGGCATCATTCAAAATCTTTCCCCTAAAATGAAAATTAAGAAGTGTGCTTATGCGTCACATACGATATGACGTCCGACTCAAAAAAATTTTGTAAAATTCTGCAAAAACAAAAAAAATGTGTAAGTTTCAACTTTCAAAATTCATCCTAAAGTTCTTTAATCCAAAAATAAAATTTTCGGTCCAAATGTTCAAATCTTTTTTCAACCACAGAATTTCCCGGTCTTTGGGAAAATTTGGGTTAGCTAAACAGGAATGCACACCTTTAAATTCAAGATGTCCCAATCTGTGAAAATTTGAAAAAAAAATCCGCCCTTAAATGACGGCTTTTTAAGAGGGGCGAACACCCTTTTTTCACTATTTTTAGCGGGACGTAAAGTGACGTCTAGGGTGCTGAAAATCATTGAAATAAAAAATTTCCCCCTACGGATAATAAGCCAAAAAAAATTTCATCGCCCAAGGTCCATTGCAACATATAAAAAAAAGGTTTTTAGTTAGGAAAAAGGGAAAAGAATAATAATAAAAATTAATAACTATTTTTTCATTCGTTGAAAACGAATGAAAAAAAACTTTTTGTTCATTTGTAAATTTACTTAAAAGCAAAAAAAATAAGAGGATATAAAAATTTGCAGCCTAACTTGTTTTTTTGTATGGACAAAACTTAAATAAAACTTTGAAAAAAAAACCTTTTAAAACTTGGGGGAAAGGGAAAAATTTAACTGAAAATCCATTTTTTTTATTTCGATTTTTTTAAACTGGACTTTTTTAAAAATTATGTTTAAAATCAAATTTATTTAAAACGCTTAAAATTTTCTTTTTCCCCATCCTTTTAATAATGGCTGTAGACCACGTACAAGAGTGTGTGACAACGCCCAAGTTTGATGTCACATGACATTTAGGCTTAAGAAAAAAATTGAAATGAAATTTTAAAGTATCTTAAATTACCCCAAGTAATTTTTTCATGCCCCTTGAACTTTGAAACATATAGAAATTAAGCGTAGATTTTTTAACATTTTTTTTTAAACCTTATGCGTCAAATAACGTTAACCCCTCCAAAATAAAAAATAATCTTAAAGACTAAAAATTCAGCCCAAAATTTTCCCTTTTTTCCTAAATCATCTCGAAGGATTTTATTTTTTTTTTTAAAATTTTGGGACGCATTTTTTCAAAAATTTGGGTTTTTCGCCATAAAACCCATTCCCTTTTTGTTTTTCGAATTCGAAAAACAGGCCCCCGGGATACACAACTAGGCGTTCCCTTTACATTTTTTGGAAAATTCGCTAAAAATTTGGGCCAAAAATAAGGGGACTGTACACCGCGAAAAACCCTTTTTTGGGCCCTACGTAAAATTTGATTATAAAGTAAAAATTTAATAGAATTACATTGCTTTCAAAAGCATTTCAAAAAGTATATACCATAAGTTTTCATGGTCCTTTTTAACAAATTTTAAAAAATTTACGGGAAATATATCAAAAAAATTTTTTGCCCTTTAAAAACGCCAAAGGAGCCCAAAGACGTTTATCTTCATAGAATAAAAGAAACCTTTTGGAGTTTATTTACTTTCCAAATTTTTGATTTTAACTATCGGGGAAAACGATTTTATTTTTGTTTTTAAAAATTTTGACGTAAAATATTTCGAATTTTGGATCCGCCATAAAACCTTTGCTTTTTGAATTTGGAAAAACCGGACCCCTAAAAACACTTTCTGAAAAATTTTTTGATGAAAATCGGTTCTTAAAAAATTTGGCTGTAGCCCCGCGAACAAACTTTGTAGCATATGGCAATTGAAAACGTATATGAGGGCATGGCATAGGGAAAAAACTGTAGAATTAAAAAAAAGAAATTTTTTGAAGCAAAATGTCATATAATTTCCTTTTCCCCAGGGACCATTTTAAAATAAAAATTTTTTTGAAAATATTGGGAAATAGATTTTCTGTAATGAGGGCTTTCTGACGTCACATGAGGGTCATTTTCAAAAAAATCGTTTGGGTCCCCCATAAACCCTACTTTAATGTTCAAAATCAATTTTCATCTCATGGGGGACCGTTTTTAAAAAAGCATTTAAAAATTTAAGGGACCTGGGTTTCAAATTTTTGGATTCCCCATAAAACCATGGTTTTTTAGAAATTTTTGAAAACGGTTAGCGGGGTTTCAAAACCCTAGATTTTAATAAAAAAACATTCTGGGGAAAATTTGTTTGAACATCATTTTCATAAGAAATTGCTGTAGACCGCTTTCCCAAACTTTTTTTGAATATGTCAAGTGTGACGTCAATGACGAATACCCTATTGAAAAAAATTGAAATAGAAATTATTTTGTGTGAAACATTTGCCATTAAATTTCAGTCCCTTTCGCCATTTAAACATATAGAAAAAAATCTTGTTAATGTTGGGTAATATTTTTAATATAATGACTTCACGGGGACGCCCAATATGCAAATTTTCAAAATTTTTTTAAGACTCCGAGAGCCCTTACTTTCTGCCCAAAATTTCAAATTTCAATCTCAAATAAAACTGATTTTAAAGAAATTTGAAAATTTACGCCCTTTGGGTTTCAAAATCAGGGATTCGAATAAAAACCTTGGGCAATTTTTTTTTTGAGAAACGGACACGGGGAGCACAACTAGAATTTAATATCACATTTGTGAAAATTTGATAAAAATGGGGTCATCTTTAATGGTTTGGGGGACCGGTACAAACTTTTTTCTTATTTAACGTGTGACGTCATAGACGCAAAAAGAAGGGAAAATTAAATAAAAAATCAAAATTTCGGGCCTTTTGAAGCTTGTGTTAAAAATTTTTTTCATTGCCTTCGCAATTTAAACCTATAGAAAAATTTTTGGGGTTTAATTTTTTAAAATTCATTTAATAATAAACGCCCACGTGACAAAAATTGGGCATTTTTTTTACAAAATTTTTTAAAAACTTTAGAATTTAAATTTTACTGATTAAATATAACTTTCTATCTTAAATAGGAAATATTTTATAAGCTTTAAAATTTTACAAACCTTGGTTTCGAATTTTTGGATTGCTATAGAACCAGGGACTTTTCAAATTTTTGGAAAAACGGACCCCGGGGGTTTGCAAACGGGGAACTTAATAAAACCAATCTGTGAAAATTTGATAAAAACGGTTCTTAAACAATGGCTTTTGACCGCGTACAAATTTTTTGTAGCATATTTCAAATTTTTGACTCATATGACGTCAAAGGCATATGAAAATCATAAAAATTTAAAAATTTTTCCTCGCGTGACAATTAGTCTTTAAAAATTTCATCGCCCTAGGGTATTGCAGAATAAAAAAAAAAGTTTTAAAAGTTAGGAAGAAAAAAAGAAAAATTTAAAAAATTAAATAAAAATAAAAAACAGTAACAAACCCAATAGGACTTTCCCGAAAGGGCAAAATTTTCCTAACTACATGCTTCGTAAAAACCCAAAAAAAATTAAAAATTGGAAAAAAACTTTTTTTTTGCAAGCTGTGTTAATGCAAAAAGCGGGAGTTTTGGAATTTCATGTAAGGGATTTCCCCCTTGGTGGGTATTTCATTTTCCCTGGGGAAACAATTGACATTTTTATTCCAAATTATTTGCAAATGAAAAAACAAAGTATTGGGTCTGTGACGTCACATGACGCCCCTTTTGGGAAAACCCAAAAACTCTAAACATATGAAAAGAAAACCCCTGCAGAACTGCAAACTTTTTTTAAGTTTCAACTTTTTATTATCCTAAGCTCTCAAAACCCTAAAATGAAATTTTGGGCCCCCTATTTTTCGAATCTTATTTCAGCCACAGAACTTGGGTCTTTGGGAATTTGGGTTAGCTGACAGGATTGCCACCCCTTGTTTTCAAGTTTTACCATCGGTGAAAATTTGAAGAAAACCGCCAAAAAATAGCGGCTGTAGAGCGTGAACCCCATTTTCACTATATTTAGCTCGACGTCACATGACGTCATAGTGTGCAAAAGATGTTTTTTGTTAAAAAAGGGCATATTTTACTTTTTTTTAACTCTGAAAATTTTTCGTTTTTTCTGAAAAACGGCATAATTAAAAATCATTCCCCAAAAATGAAAAATAAGAAGAAATGCGGGGGGATTTCAAAGACGGGCTTAGAGGGCAAGACTCAAGATTTTTATTAAAAAATTTCCGGGCAGAACTGAAAATTGTAAGTTCAACTTTCTATCTAAATCCTGAAGTCTTTATCCTAAAATGTTTTTAAATGGGTCCCATGTTCGAATCTTTTTTAAACCAGAACTTCGGTTTTTGGGAATTTCGGTTAGTTACAGGATATCCCACCCCCTTGAGTTTCAAAATTTTAAACCATCTGTGAAAAATTTGAAGAAAACCCGGGAACCTTTAAATGCGGCTGTAGAGCGAAAAACCCCTTTTTTTCCACTTTTTTTTGCTGTGACGCATTTTGCGTCAAAGGGTGTTTGAAGTGTTTTGGGGTTCAAAAGCCCATATTTTCCCTTTTAAATAACTCTAAATTTTCATTATTCTAAACAACGGGAACATGTCGAAATCATTGCCCAAAAATAAAAAATTAAGAAAATGTTATGCGTAAAAGACTTCATTTTTGGTCACGCCCCCAAAATTTTTTTGTAAAAATTTCTGCAGAACTGCAAACGTGAAAGTTTAAAATTCCATCTTTCCCCGGGAAGCTTTTTTTACCCTAAAATGAAATTTTCGGTCCTATTTTCGAATTTATTTCAGCCACAAACTTGGGTTTTTTTGGGAATTTGGGTTTTAGCTGCGGGATATGCACCCCTTTCATTCAAGATTACCATTTTTTAAAAATTTTTGAAAAAAATTTCCAAACCATAAATGACGGCTGTAGGGGCGCGAAAAACCTTTTTTTCACTATTTTTGCTTTTGCCGCCCACATGACATTTTGGGTGCTAAAATGCTTTTGTTCAAAAGCGAAATACTTTCCTTTCTTTAACTCTAAAATTTTTTCATTATTTGAAAAACTGGCTTCTTTGCCCGAAATCATTCCCCAAAAATAAAAAATTAAGAAGTATGCTTATAAACGTCACTGACGTATAGGACGTACGCCTCAAAAAAATTTGTAGAAATTTGCAAACTGCAAACGGTGAAAATTTTTTAAAACTTTCTATTTAAACCTGAAGCTTTTTTTAATCTTAAAAAAAAAATTTTTTCGGTCCTATGTCGAATCTTATTTCAGCACAAAACTTCGGCCCTTTCGGAATTTGGGTTAGTGACAGGATTTCCCACCCCTTTGGATTCAAAAATGTACCTTTTTAAAAAAATTTGAAGAAAATCCGACCATAAATGACGGATTTTAGAGGGGAAACCATTTTTCCCCCTTTTTTAGCTGTGACGCCCATGGGGACGTCTGGGGTCTAAAATTTCTTTAAAATCAAAATTTCCTCACGTGACTAATAAGCCAAAAAAATTTTATCGCCCTGGGGACTTTGAAACATTAAAAAAAAAGCTTTTTAAGTTAGGAAAAAAAAAAAGGAATAATAAAAAATTTAATTAATAATAATAATAAACTTTAACAAACCCAATAGGACTTTCTGCTTTAGGCAAAAAACCCCAATAATAAACAGTAAAAACCCCCCAATGGGATTTTCCTGCTTTAGGGCCAAAAGTCCAAAATTAAAACCCTCCAGTTCTCAAAGGGTTTTTGGTAAAAATTTTCGTTTTAAAACAAAGGGTTTGGGTAGTTTTAAAATTTTGCAATTTTTTTCTTTTACTTTTTAACACAATTTTTTTTTTAAAAATGCATTGCAAAAAATTTTACCACAAATTTTTTGAGAAGAAAACCAAAATTTAATGATAACCAAAGTGGCAAAAAAATCATTGGTTTGGGTTACTTAATTCCCAAAAACCGATTTAAAGTTTTTAAAATCTGAATATAAAATTTTCCAGCTGAATGGAAATTGAGTTTAATTGTAAATGTTTTTTATTTGGGCCCAAAACCGGGTCGGTTTAGACTGTCGGCGAAAAACCAAAATTTTAGTACTGAAATGCAAATCATTAGTTTTTTGCTAATTTTTTAAAAAATACTTGGGTTTTATTTTTTTTGTATTGGTCAGGCCCAGATTCATTGGGTGGGGGGGGGTTTTGGGGGTTTTGGGGGGGGTTGGGGGGGGGGGGGGCTTTGGGGGGGGGTTTAAAGGTCCTTTTTTAATCCCATTTTAGGAAGATAAATTTTTGGTTTTTTTGAAAAAAGAGGAATTTTGTCAGCCATTGTGAGTAGGTCCCCCTTTCTTATAAGGGTGCCGTAAAATCCATTGGAATAAAGCTGGCTGGGGATCCGGATTGTGGATTTGACCCTCTTTTGGGACAAGGCTTTTCAGGGGCCCTTCCCAGGCGCAAAAATGCGCCCCAAACCCCCAAACGTCGAAAAGAATTTGAAATAAGGCTCCAGCCGACTTTAAAATTAAACGGGTTTAAAACTAAACCCCGGATGGATTCCCGGAATGATCGACTTGTGTTAGGGTCATGTAAAGTAAACTTTGATTGAAAATTTTGTTGTTGTTTTTGGGTTGTTTTACCGGGGTTTGGGGATTAGTTTTGAAGATAATCTAATTACTTGTTCTTTTCTGTCTCTGTTTCACAAAAATTATTTCAATTACTTTTTTAAAACCCAAATTTAAATTTTTGTTATGACAATCTTCCTTTTAATTAGCTCGGTCATTTTTAATTTTTTAAAAATCCCATTTTTCGATCTGCGGTCTGGAAAAATTATGAAAATTCGCTATTTTCGCCCCATATATTTACATATAAAAAAGGGAATTTTCCCCCGTTAAAATTTAAAAAATATTAGGATTTGGTTTGTCCAGTGTCAAGGTTAGTAACCGGATGTAAAAAAAATTTTGGTCTCTTTCATACCCCAAGTAAAATTACCAAAAAACCTCAGAAAAAAGGGAAGTTTTGGGGGTTAAAATGTAGTGACACACCTAATAACATTTTGCAAGACGGTCATACATGCCTAAAGGGAAATTTAAACCTTCCAACCCTTCTTTTTGGGCTTTTTTAAATTGGGTTTAAAAAAGTCACACCGACATTACTTTAGTTTTGGGAGACGATGTCTACTTCATACAGTAGGGTATATGGGGCTACACGTGTATCACGCGTGGGAATGTGGCATGATCCCAAATCCCCATATCACCCCAACTGGGGCCCAAACCCAAGTCCTGGAACCCCATTGTATGCGAACGCCATCCCCAAATGAAAAACCCCCGGAAATTTTGCCGAACCCCGTATTCTATGCAGTTTCTTTTGCTGCCCCCATTGCTTACTTTAAAAATTAAATCAAACCCTTAAAACCCCGATGACTCAAACAACTCCAAATATAGTTTGGGGCCCAAATAAAATTAACTTTTTTTTTAGAAGCGTCAGAGCATTTGAAATATTCTAAAAGTTTAAAAATACGATTTTGCCCTCGTATCCCCACTTTTCCCTAAATTTTTAAGAAAACAACAAAAAATGTAATGACCCCATTCGACAAAAAAAAACTACTGGTTGCAGGATACGGGCAAACCCATTATTACTGCATATACTTATAAAGGGGCCTAGAAATAGGGCCATAAGTTTTCGACAATTTAATAAAAAAGCCGCTTTTGCATTTTTTGTAAACAAGCCCAACCCGGGTTTGATTTCTTCAAAAGGGGAAAAATCGTTTTTTTAAAAACCCCCAAAAATTATCATATGATTTTAAACCCTATTTTTAAAAGGGCTGGGTTCGTGACACTTTAGTAAAAATTTCGCCCGAAAAAAAAAAAAAAAAAAAGGTAAGAATTGCACTTTATCGTTTTAACATTTAAAGCGTATCGTGACAGCATCTCGAATATTATGCGTTGTTTTAATAAAAAAAATTACTAGACTAAAAATTTACCAAAGTAAATTTGATTTTTGGGCAGATGCGCACAATTGGGTCATAAGTTAAGAAAAATATGCAAAGGAATTTTTTAATTTAAACCTGCAGCGAACAGTCCACGGTCAAGTTAGGATTTTTTGGATTAAAAGATAAAGGGGTGAAAACCTAAGTGCAGGAGATAAGGAAAAAAAAAAAAAAATTTCGGTCCCCTATTGGGGGGGTATAAAGGTTTTTGTATAAATACCGTTATTGTCCCAAAAACAAGTTTTTACGTAAAACAATAAGACATTTTTCCCTGGGAGGGAACCCCTCGCCATTTTGGTTTTCTAATTGGTTTTTGTGACAGTAAAAAATGATAAAAAAATGAAGTATAAAAAAAGAAAAGTGCACCAAAAAAACATAGCAAGGCCCATTTGACAACCAAAAAATTTTAAACAGAAAATTTTAAACCAAAAAGGGGCCAAATTTAAATTTAAGAAATAGCCTACCCCATTTTAAAAAAACTGTTTATACCTAGCATAAATTAAAATTGGGCAAAAAACCGCAGAAGAAAGTATTTGCACAGGGAGGTTTTGAAGTTGCAGAAAAAAAAGGCCCCATCCTCCAAAAGATTTGTTGGATTGAAACTGAATATATTTGGGCCCCGGTTTTTTATACATTTAAAAAAAGAAAAATTGTTTAAAAAAACCCTTTAATTTCCTTTAAATTTATTAATCTTTCCCCATCGGGGAAATCGCTCAGAAATTGTCCTTCACCAGAAACAATAAACCCATCTGTAAAGCGTTTGATAACTGGGGACAAAAATTAACCTGAAAATTTAAGGGGGTTAAATGGTTATTTATCAAATAATGAACGGGTTTTTGAAAAAAAAGGCACGTTTTTATCTGGGGAAATTTGGGCAATAATTCTTTCGAGTAAAAAAGGGAGTAAATGTTTTTTTTAAAAGTCTATTTATATAGGCAATTCGATATTTGAACGCCCTGGGTTTTTAAACTCGGTTTTTGAAAATCAATTGTATTTGCAGGGGAAAGAGAAAAAAATGGCATGGAGAAAAAACCCTTTTTCAATTTTATGAATTCAAAATCAACGTGCTCAAGCGGGTTTAGGTCTCCCAGCCCTAGTAAGCTGAGTAGGGTTGCCATGGCTAACCTTTTAATATCTCTTTTGGGATTTAGTGTTTTGATTTCAGGTTAACCCTTTTTTGTCCCTATGTCCTTTACCCCTTTAAACACGTTCCCCCTTTTGGTTGGGTAAGAGGGGCAATGTGCTTAATTGTTAAAACCGAGACCCCCGGGTTTTGATCCCAAACGGGGTCGGGGCGGTATCCGTGATAAATGAATATACCCTTTTCAGATGGTCATTCATCTTTCAATGTTTTTTTGCAGGAAGGGTTTTCAGTTACTTTAGGAATTGTTTTTTCCTTTTAGTACTGCCCGGATTTCCCCGGAAAGGTTGTTTTGAATTTTAAAAGACCTCTGTTTGGGCCCTTAAAATGGCGTTAAAAAATTCAAATCAAATTCAAATTTTAAAAAATGGGAAATGAAATGGAAAGAATGTTGGGGAAATTTTTGTCAATACATTCAGGTGGGTGAAGTTAAATTTTCAAAAAAGGGCCCAAAAATTTTTTTGTCACTTTCATTTCCCTGTGGGTAAAGTTAATTTCAAAAAAGGAGATAATTGTTGCAAATTTGGGAAAATCCACACATAAAGGGAAAAACACGAAAAGTTCAGTTTTCTGTAAATTTTTTTTCAAACCCGCTTACAGAACTAGAAAAACATTATTTGGGGCCAAAAGGCACCCGGGTCCCCCGGGCCCTGTTTTTTTAATGATTTTTTGCTTAATATGAAAAAAATGGGGAAAAATAAAAGATGATTTTAAAAATCAAATTTGGGGCTTTTGACCCTTTTCCCCAAAACCCAAATGAAGTGACCTTGATCTTCAAACTAGCAACATGTACTTGCTTTTTGACACAGGGGTTTTTTCCTTTGGATCCTTCCTTGTGCAAAAATTTTTCCCAAAAATTGACTTTTAAAAACAACAAAGGGACAAACCCCGACAGGGCGGGTTACAAAAAATTTAAAAATTAAACTAAATGCTGTGACCCTCCTTGAAGCTAGCAAAATTTTTTCCCTTTTTTGTTTTTAAAAATATTCCCTTTTTAAACCCTTTGTGCCAAGTTATTTAAAAAAAACAATTATTTTACAACAAAGATACAGCCCAAAACTTAAAAAATTTACCCTACATAACTTTATCAGCTGGGACTCATTTTATAGTAACTGAGTTTTTGTCCTTTACCTTCAAGCTACAACCCGGTTATTAAATTTTCGACACATGTCTTGGGCCCAAGGATCCCCTTAAGCCAAATTATTTTAAAAAAATGAAACCCTTTAAAACAGTTTAAAAGCTGGGACAAAAATTTTAAGGTCAAAGGTTTTCGGGGAACTTGACCTTCAAGCTAGAATCTTTTTTTTTCCCGACAGTCGTCTTGTCCCTAAGGATCACTTGTGCCTTTATTTTTAAAAAGCAAAACCCTACATAACAAAAATTACAAACGGGAAAAAGAAATTTTTTGACCACCCTACAACCCCCACAAACACACACACACACACACACACGGGAAAAGGGTAACACTATATGCCCGCCCCCCCATTTCTTGGGGGGGGGAAAATAAAACAAATTCTACGGATGGAAAAAACGATTTTTTAAACGAAATCGAATCACAAATTTAGATAAATGGGGCAAAGAGCTCATTTCATAGTATTAAAGTCAAAAAAAATTTATTTTTTTTTTGAAACGGGGGTTTTTTTTTTTTAATTTTTTTTTTTTTTTTTGTTGTGGTTTTTTGGGAAAAATGAGATTATCGCTTATCAAAAAAATAAAAAAATAAAGGCCTAATTTTCTAGGGAAAGAAGGAACTGATTTCGTTATCCCCCAAAAAATGGGGCAACTTTAAACCCCCATTATGCTAAATTTCTTAAAATTTGGGTTTTCCTTTCTTTAAATTTTTGACTCTAAACCCTTTCTGCGTATTGGGGAGTTTCCTTACGATTATTTATGATATTTAATTGGGGCTTGTCCTTTCTTTATTTTTAGACTCTACCATTAGCTGGTATTGGTAGTTTCCCTTTACGATTAAATTTATGAAAAATTTAATTTGGTTGTCCTTTTTTTTATTTTAAGACTCACCATTAGCTGCGTATTTGGGAAATTTCCTTTCGATTATTGACTTAATATTTAATTGGACTTGTCCTTTCTTTATTTTTGACTCCACCAAAAGTGCGATTGGGTAGTTTCCCTTGGGCGTTATTGATGAAATTTAATTGGATTGTCCCTTTTTTTATTTTAACTCTACCATTAGCTGCGTATTGGGGATTTCCTTGCGATTTTGACTGATATTTAATTGGGTTGTCCCTTTCTTTATTTTGACTCTACCATTTGTGTGTATTGGGAAATTTCCCCTTGGCGATTATTGACTGGGAAAAATTTTAATTTGGGCTTGTCCTTTCTTTTTTTTGACTCTACCATTAGCTCCCTATTGGGGAGTTTCCTTGACGATTATTTACTGATAATTTAAATTTGGGGTGTCCTTTCTTTAAATTTTTGACCCTCCCCTTTAGCTTCGGGATTGGGAGTTTTTTCCCTTTACGATTATTGACTGAATATTTAATTGGAATTGTCCTTTTTTATTTTTTGACTCTACCATTTGTGCGTATTGGGGGAGTTTCCTTGACGATTATTTTATGAAATTTAATTGGACTTGTCCTTTCTTTATTTTTTTGACCCCTACCTTTGCTGTGTATTGGTAGTTTCCTTGGGCGATTATTGACTGAAATTTTAAATTTGGGCTTTTCCCCTTTTTTTTATTTTAGATCTCCATTAGCTGGTATTGGGGGGAGTTTTTCCCTTTACGATTATTTACTGAATATTTAATTGGCCCTTTTCCTTTCTTTTTT
Source organism: Solen grandis (assembly GCA_021229015.1). Taxonomy (NCBI): domain Eukaryota; kingdom Metazoa; phylum Mollusca; class Bivalvia; order Adapedonta; family Solenidae; genus Solen; species Solen grandis. The sequence goes on along the minus strand of CM037780.1, from coordinate 75,383,762 downwards.
AGGGCTCTACCATTAGTGGTTTTTGGGGTTTTTTTTCCTTGAAAGATTTTTGTTTAAAAGCGGACAGTAATTTTCATGCCAGACGTACAGATAGCAGGCGGGTCTAGGTTTTCACTGGTTTGCATTTTTCATGACAAGTGGCCTTTTCACTATAAGGGTTACTATCAGTTTATAATCACTTTTTGAACCCCTTTGGGTAAAAGCTAAAAAATATTCTTTAAAAAATATACGACTCGTATAATTAAAATTCTAAATTTATTTTACATTATGTAAAACTTGTTGTTAAAGGGATAGTTTGAGACTACGGGAAAAATAACAATTTAAAATTTTTTTATTTAAATAACCCCTTTAAAGACTGCACCACACTGTTGCAAAGGAATTTTTTTTTAAATTTAAAAAATTTTTTTTATCTTTAGAAAAAAGGGAAAATGCTATAATTTTTCGGGCATTATCAAAATTTTTTTTGGGGAAAAAGATTATGTCCCTTTTTGGGAAAAAAATCGGCGATGTGGAATAGACAATTTTCTTTTCCCATGACTCCCGATGTTTAAGCAAAAAAACAACAAATAAAAAAAAAAAGCCCTAAAAAGGGAAATGGTACTTTTTAGGGCATCGGGGATGGTCATTCAAAGTTCATTTTTTCTTCGGCCCATGGTCACAAAAATTCTGGGGGGCCCCCTTTGAATAAAAGGGATGGCCCGATGTGGGGGGAAAGCTACGAAGACCCTCACCGATAAACGGAGAAAGGGGCCCCCAAACTTCTCCGAATTTGAAAATCCCTGAGGTTTGGGGATGCATAGAGAAATACTTGAGGTTTATCCTAGTTGCATCGGGGAAGTCGTGCACATTTATTTTTAAACAGAGAAGCGAAAAGGAAAAAAACACCTTTTCGGTGCCATTTTTTTGTCTTTTGCCCAAATTTGGAAATTTCCCCCCCCAAAAAGTTGGGGAAAACATCGGAAAATTTTTTTGGGAGGGTTTCCCGAGCCATCACCGACGTCCCGAAAAATTTCACCGGAACTTCCCGAAATTCCCCTGCGGGAAAATGTTTCCGAGCCCTTTCCCAGGTTTATCAATATCTTTTCGAGAGTAAACACGAGACAAAAAAGAAGAAAAAAAGGCCCCTTTTGGGGCAGATTTCCTTTCCCGGGTTAATAATGATAAAAAAACGTATTGATATAGGCCTTGCTACAGTTTTGCCTTTTTCCCTTTACTTGTTCACTTGTTCGTACATATGGGGTTTTCCCATTCGGGCGAAAAACTTCTCTTGATTTGGAAAATGTACACCCCTTTGAAAGTGAAAATTTTTATTTAAAGCCTTCAAAAAAATTTGGGGAAATTTTTGTATATATTAGATGAAGGAAATCTTTTAATTTTTTTTTTGGGCTTCAACCCCACATCAAAAACATCGGGCCGAATTTAAAGAGTGAACATTTTATGGCAAGTTTAAAATTTTTTCTTTTCATTGCAACGGCTTTTAAAAAATATCCCTATCCCCCCATTGATTTCTCCAAGTTTTTAACCCCGGAGGTCATATTGGGCGCCAGAAAAAATACATCCCCTTTAAATTACGTTATGACACCCCCGTCCCCCAAAACCCCCTTTTATACAAAAAGCACAATTTTTGCAACAAAAAAGGGTCATTTCCCCGGGCTTTGTTGTAAACTTCAACCCTTTTCCCCCCGGCAAGGCATCCCCGAATCTCCCCCGAGTAACCTAAAACCCTCCCAAACGTAAATTTTGTAGTAGCTTTACCGAACCCGAAATCTGAGTACGAAGCATAACCGCTCGTGGCGTGGGCTCACCAAAAAAGTTTCCAAAGGGGACGAAAAACTCAGGGTTGGGTTTTGCGTCAGTAAGGGTAAAGGTCTCCAAACCCAGCCCGTCCCCACCACGACTTTTCCGGGTTCCGCCACATGTCGGCCCCTTTTCCCCGTAGAAATTTTTTTGACCCCCCTTCCCTTTCCCCTGAAAGACTGTCCAGCCCCGTTGGGCTTTTCAAAAAAAGTCGGGACTTGCTGCCGCCGACAGGGTTTAATTGTAACGGGCCCTCAACACCGTGACCCCCTGAAAAGCAAGCGAGACAACCCCTTTTCCCAAAGGGAAACCCCTACAATTAAAAATGCGTGTTTTTTTTAAAAGGTATGAACCAAAAAAAAGATATTTACAACCCCAACAAAAAGGCGTTTTAAAAACTTGACCTAATTGGGAAATTTTATTTTAGATTAAAGGTATGAGTTGCAGGCAAAGCGGAACGCGATATAAGAAAAGTCTTATGCGCGGGCCCTTATGGGGTGGGCCATTTTTTTGCCCAAAGGGAAACTTTGTCCCCAAATATAAAAAATTAGGAGTCCTCAGAATGGATTCTTTTTTCTGTTTTATGTTTAATGTGGCCCGAAACAAAAACGGGGTTTTTTTCAAAGTTTTAAAAACATTCGCGGATTTAGCCATTTACCTCAGGGGTTGGGGGGTTTGGGGGACCGAGTTTAATTTGGGAACTATGAAAAAATTTACCAAACCCCCCCCCCCCTCACGTTTTAAGCCCTACTTTAGAGAAAAAAAAGCGATATTTACTAGTAAATTTAAAGGGGAACACCAAAAAATCATTTCAAAGGTTGGGAAAAAAAGCTTCTTTTTTTTTTCTAAATCATTTTTTTAAAAAGAACTTCAGGGGCAGCAGATTTGAAAATTTTATTTTAGAAACCCAAACCCTTACAAGAGAGATGTTTGATGTAGCCCTCCCCCCCTTTCCCACCCCCCTGTCCCCCCTAAAAATACCGTTTTCCTTTAAACAATTAAACTATAGAAATGCGGAGGGTTGCCCCCAATGTTTTAAATTTTCGTAGCCATGGGTTTCAAAAGACAGGGGGTCCGATTTGCAGAGAAAAATTTTAAAAAAATTTCACTGATATGTCCCCAAAAAAAAATAGCACATTTTGCTCACTCTTAGCTGTCAAAGTCTGGTTACAAGAGTCGGTTGGTTCCCCTGCAAATTTGTCGTGTCCATTTTTCGTTTTTTTCAAGTGCACAAAATTTAAAACGTCACCCCGGGCATATTTTGTAAGACGCCCCGGGGTGTTGGCATCGTGACGTTTTGAGTTCAAACTGTAAAATTTTAGAGATCCCAATTTTAAAAATTGCCCAGACGGTAATAAAAATACAAGAAAATCATTGAAAAAAAAACCCCATTTAAAAAATTTTCCCTTACATGAAGTGGTAAATGAAACAAGGAGTAAGGGGGTGAAACAGGAAAAGTAGTTAAATTTACAAAAAAAATTTTGAAAGCGGATTGCGAACAATTTTCTGTTTTTTTTAAACTTAAAATTTCTGGGGATATTATTGCAAGATTTTAATACAATAAAAGCACATCAACTAAATTTCCTTTTTTTAAAATGTCATTCATTTAAAAAAAAAGTGGGGGGCTAAACAAGAAAAAAAAGGTGGGGCAAACTTTTTTTGATTTTGTAGTTAATGACATTATTAAATGGTTTTTTTTGTTTTGTTTTTTTTGGGTTTTTTGTTTTGCTCTGTTTGTGTGCTTTTGAAGAGGGAGCGCAGTCCCCAACTCTATATTTAAATAATGAGTAAATTAGAACCCCTTTTTTTAAACCCAAAAAATTTAAAATTTCAAGCAACTCTGTTTTCATTTTTTTTTGTTTCCTTATTAAATTTTTCCCAAAAACTTTATCTTTTTTAAAAAAAAATTTTAATTTTGATTAGGCTTTTATTGTCTTGTATTTGGCGTTACTTTTAAAAAAAATTTTGAATTTTCATTCAGTCATTTTCTTTTTGATAATCCATAATTTCGATATTTTAGTTAAAAATTTTAAAGGGGAAAAACCCCAAACAAAAAAAACTAACAATTTTAAAAACTACAAATTCTTGTATATATTGTTCACCGCTCAAAAATTTTAAACACACATGTAAGGGGTAGTAGAAGAACGTGGTACTTTTAATACAGGATTCTGAGTCTAATCCTTAAATGTCATTAAATTTGTCGTGCTAATTTTTTACAGAAACGACCAAGGGGGCCCGTGACCTTTTTACAACTACTACGGTAACCATATTTTTTTATACAAAATTAAAGAATTTTGCTCAAAAGCCCTTTTGGAAAATGTCATAGAACTAACAGAGGGAAAAAATGTTTTTCAAACTGCGTATTTAAAATTTCAACAAAAATCTGAATTTCATTTCCTTTGACAAATGTGAAAACGGGTTTCAAGCATGAAAAAAACGTTTTTGGGCCTGAAACACAGTCGAGGGTCGGGTTTAATTTAATTACCCCAAAGGGGGGAGCTTTTCATGATTGTTTAAATAAAAAAAAATCCCTAAAAATTTTGACAAAAATTTAAACAGATGAAAAAAAAAATAATTTGACGCAAGCAAAATATCCCTTTGTACTGGGGTTTCTGTACTGGGACTTGTTCTCCCCCTGAAGGGAATAATATTTTTGGGAAAACCCGTTTTAAAAGAGTGCATTTTTTTGGTCCCCAAGAAAGGCTGTTTTAAGGGATATAGCATGTCGTTTGGGCCCGTTTTTTAAACAGGGAAATTTGGGAATACAAAAAAGTTTAAATGATAAAGTGGTAGGGTTGTTTAAAAACCCCGTGTACGTGGATACTTTATTTTTTGTTAGTCAATATAACACTTCGCAGAAAAAAACCTAAAACCTTAAACTACTTTTGAATATCGGAAAAAATTACATCTGGGCATAATAAATTTTCATAGACTTTTTAAGAAAAAACGAGAGACATAACCCCATATACATATATGGGCATTATTTTTTTCCCTTAAAAAAATTTATAATAAAAAAGGTAAAGACAGGCACGGAAAACCCCAAAACTGTAAAAAATTAGAACCCATCGGGAAAAGTGCCAGCCCGGGTTGATAGAAAAAAAATTTAAAGTTTAGTAGAAAAACAAGATATGAAAAATAGAAATTTAGAGATGGAAAAATTTGTTTTTTTTGAAGCGTCAGCTTCCCAAAATTTAGACGTGGATTTTTTACTTACAATCACCCTTTAACCCCCACTTATCCATACATTCGCGTTGAAAATAGGACCACTGGTTGTAGAAGTTAAATTGCGTTTTGATAAAAGTTAGATATATTTTAGGATTTTGGGAAAACATTGGGTTAAAAATCAAAATTTTCTGTGGGAAATTTAAAAATATAAAAGAAGCAAGTTTTTTCTGCGGTTTTCCCTTCATTAAAATACCTATAAATAACCCTTAAAAAGCACCCCCAATTAACGGGCTGGGGGAATTAGCTCTTTTGGGAAGAGGTCTTTTTGTATTTTTTTTTTGCAAGGGGTCTGGTTTAGCCAGACCGCGAGAGAATTTTTTTTTTTTTTTTTTTTTTTTAATAATTATTTTTTTAATATTCTTGGGGTTTTGTATTTAGAATTTTTTTAAAATTTTAGTTTTTTTGGGTTCCTTTATTTTGCTTTTTTTTTAACTTTTTATTAAATTTATAGCCCCAAAGGGCCCCCAAATTCAGTAAAAAAAATCGAACCCCACGTATTTTAAAATTTTTTAAAATAGGTTGGTTTTTCTAAATGAGGGGCCTGACATAACGGTTTTGGGTTTTTAAAGGGCCAAACGTAGAAAAAGAAGGGGGGACAGTATGTTTACCCGTAAGCCGTCAAATTTAAAAATTTTGTTTTAAAACTTTTCTTGTTAGAGTTCAAATTTAACCCCGTAGTGTCTCTGTCCCCATCTTTTTTCACAACCAGAAAGTACTTTAAGGGGTTAAGTTTATACTTTATACAATGGTCCTACTTTAAATTATCAAAAACCCAAAAACTCAAACCCCTTACCTTTTTACTTTAAATTTGGGATGGTTTAAGTTAGGTTTTTTTAGAACATATTTTTAAAAAAAAATTGAAGGCATGGGGTATTTATTTCCCTTTTCACAAGGAAAGATTGGAAATGAAAAGAAAAAATAATTTTTCTTGCTCATTTTCTTGCTTTTTTTTTATTAAAAAATTCTTTTGGCCCGGCCCAAATTTATGAAATATTAAAAGGGATTGAGAGGATCAATACTAATTTCCACTATTCCTGATTCTATTTTTTTAATTTGACGGGACCCCCAAATTAAAAAAATCTATTAAAACCCGCTGTTTTGAAAAAGATTTAACTTCCCGATTTTTAATTTCATTTCCCAAATTTTTTTTAAAGGGATTGGGCTTTTTAATTACACATTTTAGCTTTCGCCCGCTTGGGCAATGCGTAGTGCTTTGAATACGTAAAAACCCTAGATGATAAAAAAAGTTTTTGTTTCCACAAACCTGACCGAACCCGTTTTTTTACTCCCCTAAACTTTTTTTCGAAGCTTCGGGGTATCACGGTTTCAAAAACTGTTTTTCGTCATTTCCCAAAAAAAAATAAGTAAAAAAGGAAAAAAAAAAAAAAAAAAAGTTTCAGCCGTCCTCCCGCCCTATTTTTTTTTCAGAGAAGTTTTGGGGAAACAATGACTTTTCAAATCCGCAACAAAAAAAGTTAAATAAGATTAGAAATAAATTTTATTTATATATTTGTATGTATTTTTAAAATCAAACTTAAAAAAATTTAAACCCAAATTTCCCGTGAGTTTTTATATAGCTAATTTTCAGTGAAAAAAACATCCGAAAATCTCGTTTCGCTTTGATTCAAATATTTATAAAATTTTTGTGTCAAAGGATTAAATGGTTGAAACTACGAAGGAGCTGTACCGATCTGTCGAGTACGTGAACCCCGGGAAAAACGACAAAAAAACATCTTATTATTTAAAAAACAAGTTTTATGTAAGACCTTTTGGTTTACTTACTCATTGAATTTTTAATGTGCAGCAACATCCCGGGTTACCTTTGAGTAGTAAGGTATTGAGGGGGTTTGGGCTCATGGGGGTCTAAACACTTCAAAATCCAGGCGCGCTACCACGCCCCTGGCTTATCATTGAAAAACCCCCCCAAAAGCATACCCCTTTCAACCTATACTCTATTGTTAAAAAATTTTAAAAAAAATACATAGAAAATTTTTAAAAAAAAAACAAAAATAAAAAAAAATAAAGAAAATTATGTTTTTTCATAATTTTTTTTAACATTAATCCTCACTTGAATATGGAGGAGGGTTTTCAAAACGTATTTAAAAATTCAATATTATACAGTTTTTATTTTTTTGGATATTATCTAAAAATCAGTTTTGTAATTCTTGTTCAAAAAAAAATCCCTAAAAGTCTTCTCTTTAAATTTTTATTTTATAAGAAAAGGGTTTGATTTAAAACTTCTTCAATTAAAAAAATTCTCTGTCCAACGGTGTATAACCCTTTTCAATTCCTTTCTTTTTTGTTATTCTTACTCATCCCAACTTTAAATTTTGGTTTCTTAATTTTCTTTTTTTCTTCTGGATATAAATTTTCATACATTTTAATGTATTTTTGTTTATTGTTCAACGGGTGTATTTAATTGAAAAATGAATTTTTTTATTATAATCTTTAAAAATTTGATCAAATCTCATAATATTTGTGTTTCTGAGCAGTAAAATTTTTAAAAACATATTTTGTTTCTAGTTCCTATCCCCGTTACTACCTAGTTTTCTTCATTCTCGTTGAATTAATTTTATGTTATTATCATTTAAAAATTCTTTTACTTGCGTTTAAAAATTCAGACCTTTTATCTGCCCAAAAAAAAAATTTGGTTTTCTTTCTTCAAAAAATTTTTTTAAAAGCTTCATTTACTTTTATTCCGTTTTATTTTTAAAGGGAAATTTAACCCCCAATTTACTAAAAAAATCTAAACGCTAATAAATATTTTAGTTTTTATTTTTTTTTGAATATTTTTGCATTCTACCAAATAAACAGCCCATATTTTATTATTGAATCAAAAAAAACACGTCCTTTTAAAAAATTTTCTTTATAACTCTTGATGTTTTCATTGCAAATTTATTTGTTCCTATAAATCTATTTTTCTTAAAATCCCACTCAAACATTTCCCTTTTTAACATTTTTTTCTATTATTGGTTGTTGTTACTTGTTCTACGAATTTTTTTCAGTTTTTTTTAAAACGTAAAAATATATTTTTGGGTGATCCTTTTTTAAATAGTTAAAAATTTTTTTCTTAAAAATGGAGATCAAAAAGTTTGTACAAAATGTAAAAATATAAATACAAAGTGAAATTAAAAACAAAAGGAAGAAGATTTGGGTAAAATCTCATGTAAACAATGTCTTAAGCCTAATCAACAAAAACATTTAAAAACAACAAAAAAAAGTAAAAAAAAGCTATCAAGAGTTTTTGTTAGAACCCATTATATGAAAAATTATCCTTTTACTGGGGAACACGGAAAACACCAAAATTAAATTTATTTCTTTTAAAATGGACCAAAAAATTTTAAAGATCTTTTACTAAAACTATTATTGAGATATAGATGAAAAAAATAAAAATTAAATATTAAGTTTAAAAGAAAAAAAATAGTTTTTAATCAGTTTCCTTTTAAAAATAAAAAAAATAAAAACAAGTAAATTTTTCCCCCCTTTAGTTACTGATAAAATAGAAAGTCTTATCTACCTGTTCAAGTTATCAAACCAAAATAAAAAAAAAAGAATTCTATAATAGTTTGGAGATAAATTGAAGCTTGGATGTAAATTTCAAAAAAAGGGGGTTTTGGTTTTTGTTTTAGAAATATTAAAAGTGAGAAGTAAAAAAATTTAAATTGATTATCAAAAACTTCATCTTATTACCTCTTCAATTTAAACCAAATTATTTTTAATGTTAAAAAAAAAAATGAAACAAATTTTTTTTGGGGCAAACATCAAAGTTTTTTCCCTGCAATGTAACAAAAAAGAGTGAAAAAATATAACCATATAAAATAAACTTAATATGGAGGGGATTGAATATCATTAAAAAAAAAGTTTTTCCAAAAAGTAGAGGACAAAATAATATTTTATAAATGTTTTTGATTGAAGTCAATCAAATAAACATTTTATATCCGTTTATGTTTCAAACAATGAAAGTGAAAATGTAGTCGATTTTATACATTGAAAGAAATGAAAATACCCATTTTTTTTAAATTAAAAATTTAGTAGTTTTAAGTAGACAAATAAACAAAATCTTTTTCAGTAGAAATGTTTACAAGGATTTCAAGAAAAAAAAACTTTAATTAATCAAAAAGAATATGTTATGTAATAAACTTGAAAACTATAATGCCTGAACCAGGAAAAAATTTTTTAAAAATTTTAAAAATTACCATTTCAAAAAAAAATTACCTTTTTTTTTAATTCTGTTTTTGAATAAAATAATATTCCATTATCTACTACTAAACCAAAATCCTATTAATTTTACACAAAAAAAATATTTAAACAAAAAGTAAATAGTTAGGGAAATATATTTAAATCGTTATCCAAATATAAAAAATCAAAATACTTTATATTTGGAAATGATGCAATAAAAAAATATGTGAAAAAGAATAAAAGATATTTAAAGAAATAAATTAAAAGATCATCTTTTTTGAACAGAAAAAACCAATTTTAAAATAAGTATGAAAAAGATGAATTTCAAGAAGCAACTAAATGTTTTTTGTGAAAAAGGATTTGAAAAACAAAGTGTAAAGTAGAAAAACATAATCATTTTTTAAAAATATAGAGGAGCACATGTCAATCAGAAATACTAAAAAGGGAAAAGTAAAAATTAAATCCCTGTATTTTTCATAATGGTTCAAAAATTATGTTTCCTTTTTCAAGAGAAACTTATGAATAGAAGTTTTAAAATAAATTTAAAATTTTTAAAAAAGTTAAAAAAAATATATTTCTTAGTTATGGTTTTAAATTATAAAAAATTAAGATTCTTAGATTCTTATGATTTATGAGTAAAGGGTTATAAAGATATGAAAATAATAGATAAATTTTTCCTTTTTTAAAAAAAAAGAGTTTAATGGAGATATTTCACTACAAAAACAAAAAGGTTTTTTTACCCATATGAATATGTAATTCCAAAAAAAAAAAATTTAAATGAAAACAATTACCAGTATTAAAGAATTTTATTCTACATTAAACAAACAACAATTAGGGAAAGAATAAAAACTCCCAAAAAAGTTTTCTCTCATTAATTGTAAATTTTTAAAAGATTATCTGAATTATTTTTAAAGCGATGTTTTAATCTTAGCTGATGCTTTGAAAAATTTAAAAAGTTTTTTCTTAAAACACCACAATTGTCCTTGTTATTGTTATTTGCTCCAGGTTAACATGGAAATGGGGAAAAATATATGGGTAGAGTTAGAATTTTTAATGATAAAATATGTTGAAATGTTTAAAAAAGGGAAAAAAGGGAGGTTTTTTCGGAGTATAGGCCCTGACATGTAAAAGCTTTTAATAAACTACCCAAACTTCAGGGTAAGGGAAATAGATTATGATGAATATGAAAAAAAAAAAAGCTTTAGAAATTTAAAGAATGGGGAGTTTTAAAAATAAAATTCTTTGAGAAATTTTTTATTTATTTAGATGCAAATAATCTTTAGGGTGGGAATGTCTCAACCTCTTCCAAAAAGATTTAAATGGGAAAAAGTCTTTTATTACAAAATTTCCCAAAGGGTAGAGGTTGTATAATTGAATGTGATTTAGAGTATCGATAATGAAAAAAGAAAACAAATAAATATCCTTTGCCCCTAAAAGATGAAAATAAATAAAGAAAATTTTTAAATTATAATTAATTTATTAGGGTAAACCATTAGGTAAAGAAAAAAAAATTATTTTTATTTTTAAAAGAAAAAAAAGAAATAATTATACATCCCCAAATTTTTTAAAAAGAATATATAAATTGGAATAAAATTTAAAAAAGTTTATAAACAATTTCTTTGAAGAATCTTTGGGTTTTAGAAAATATTAATTTTAACACTGAACAAAAAATAAATAAAACATCTAATTTTGAAAAGGATTTTTGGGAAATTAAGAATAATTTTTCTAGGAAAGATTTAGAAAATATAAGGGGAAGAAATGAAATTAATCTACTTCCCAATAGAGAAAAAGTAAGAAAATATAAAAAAAAAAACCCTATTTTAAAAGATTCAGTTTATTCAATGAAATCTTTTTGAAATTGTAAATAATTTTCTTTGTTAATTCAATAAACCTATTTATTTAGGCAAGCAATTTTAGTTATTTAAATTATTTTGTATAAATTTTTATTTGTGTTTTTAAATAAACTAGGGGAAAATAATAATTTGTTGTTTCAGATCGGTAGTATCTTTTTATCAATAATAAAAAAGATTTTTTAAAAGATTTGAAAAAATAAAAGATGAATATTTAGATACTTTGATTACCCTAAAGATCCCCCACTTATTCACAAAAAAATAAAAAAGAAATTGGAAAAATTTAAAGATGAAAAAATAAAAAAAGTTGAATGAGATAGTTTTCTTAAGAAGTAAAGTTATTTTTTTTTTTAAAATGTTTTACGGGAAAAAAAGAAAAAAAAGGGAAATAGGTAAAAAACAACAAAAAAACTAAAGATAAAATTTTGATGATTATAAAAATTTTTTTTTTTAATGAAACCAACAAATAAATAAGATGTATACTTTAAAATTCTGAAAAAACGAAATGTATATTAATGAAGTAAATAAAAAAGTAGTCTCCATTTGTGTAAAAAATATATGTGAAAAGGGAAATAGTACTTTACCATTTATGTAGCTTCCATGCAAAAAAAATCCGTTATGCCATTCCCCCAATAATAAATTAATCTCTCTTTTTTTTTGTCTTCGAAGGAGTAAAAAATCATTAAATGTAGGTTCTTTAGGTAAAGGTTTAATTTTTTACGGACAAGCCCGGGCTGCGTAGCATTACTTGATATAAAATTTTTTTTCTTGCTTCATCAACAAAAAAAGGGTTTTTTACAGCATGATTTCCCTTTTTTCGTTTGTTCTTAAAAAAAATTAAATCTTTTGTTCTTTCTTTATTCCATTCATCCGTGCATTTTGTTTTCTTCCATTCTTTATAAGTTTTTTTTCTCTTCATAGCACCCTTTTTTTCCCAATATGAAAAAATAAAAAAATTTACCTGTAAAGGCTAATGCGTTTTTAATGCTCCCCCAACCTATCGCTATTGCATTGCCATTTTAATACGGACAAAGTCCGGCTGCGTAGCATATTAAAAAAAAAAAACGTAGTTATGACTTCTTTTTCACAGGAATAATACCTTTATTAACTAAGAATTTTTTTGTTAAATGAAAAATAAAATCAAGAGTTAACATTAAAATTTTCTTTAAAATCCATTTGTGTTTGGTTGTATTTGTTCAAAAAAGTTTTCTAATTAATTCTGAAAAACCCACTGTAAAGCGAAATAGTACCCCATGAAAAGCTTTTAAAAACAATTTTTTTTTATCCCCCATTTTTTAGAAAAAAATTTTTTAAACTTTTCGCTGTAAAACATGTGAAACATTAATAAACTTTGTTCGCGAAAACACTGTAAAAATTTTAATGATTTTGTTCGCTGTAAAACCGTGAACATTAAAGATCAAATGGATCAACTTTTTTTGTGGTTAAAATTTTTTTGGGGTTTTAAATTTTCTTTCTGATGTGTTTCACAGCTGATTTGTCCATGGGGTTTATTTGTTTAGAATTAACAAAACCCCCAACCCAACAACCCCAAATTTAGAAAAAAGGTAAAAATTTTTGTATATTTTATATACCAAGCCCCAGTTGTGGAACACTAGTTGAACTTTTTTAACTTCTTTTGTGTTCCGTATCGGACTTTGTCCGCCCTTTTTGAAATATTTTTTAAATTGAAGTTTTTTTTTTTTCTTCAAATTCTTTTTTTTCATTTGAGCTTTTTTTTTTTTGTTTCGCAATTTTTTTACCGCTTAATTTTTTTGGGTTTTTATTTTTTTAAACAGGATCTGGATTTTGTACTTCACTCTTTTTTAATGGTACAAAGTTCAGGTTGTGGATCTTCCTTTTTTTCGGTTGGGGACTTGGACTTTGCCCCTTGCGACCCTTTTTTAAACCTTAAATGGAGATTTTGTTTAAAGCTTGTCCATATTAAATTTTTTACTTTTTAAATGTACTTTAAGTTTTAGGTTATCCTTAAATTTATAGAAAAAAACTTTAAATTAATTTTTTTTTTATGTAAATAAAAAAAATTTTTTTAAATTTTTTTAAAAATGATGCTGAAGAAATCTGAACACTAAACCCACAAAATAATGCTACGGAACGGTTGGATTCAAAAATGAAAAAAAAAAAGAGAAAGACTTTTAGCTTGTTTCTGGGGGAATGAGTAAAAATATTTAGGAAAAAAAATCTCAATTTTTAGATATTGAAAAATTCCAATGAAAAAAATTTTAATAATTATATTTTCGATTTAAAGCAAGATTAGGTAACAATAAAAAAATTTAGGAATTTTTTATTAATTTATTGTTAGGGAGTTTTTAAATATTTTAAATTTAAAAAATAAACCTAAATTAATGAAGATTTAATGAAGACCCTTTTTTAAAAATAATGTTTTAAAATTCTATTGTTGTGAATTGTATTAAAAAATATGGAATGTTTTTTGCTCCTTTTAAAAAGTATTAAAACAATAAAAAATATTGACTTGGGCAAAGTGATTAGTAAACGCTGTTAATACTACTGAAAAAATTATCGAAACAAAAAAACCGTAAAAGTTGGGTAACCCCCGGAACATAAAAAAGAAGCTTACAAAACCAGACTTGTTAGAAAAAACTGAAATATTTAAAGAGAATAGAATAATTGGTGGTTGATCAGTTCTTAAAAAATTTTATATGTTTATTTTTTTTAATTCTCTTGTACATTTTTTTTTCTATTCTTTAAAAAAATTTATTTTCCTCAACATTTTTCAAAACTATCTCTTCTTGTTAAAAAATCAAAACCCTTTTTGTTTGTTCTCTTAAATCTTTTAAAAATGAATTGTTCTTTGAGAGAAACCATACACTTTGTTCTGCATTCTCCCTAAAACGAAATTTCAGAAAGCATATTTTTTTCTTTTTAATTGTTTAGTTGAATAATTCAATAATATATATTTTTGGGTTTTCCTTGAATTTATTAAAGAATATTCTTAATGTTTTTGTATTTTTTTTTCTCTTTAACTATAGGATTAAAAATTATAAATTTTTTGTTTTTGGTTTTTAACACAAGATCCATGATCTATTTTTAAACTTTATTCCCTTGAATTGTTGGACTTTGTATAATAATATAATAAAACACCCCTTTTTTGTTTCCCTAAAAAAAAAAACAAATTCTTTTTAAACCACACCCCCTTTTTCCCCCAAAAAAAAAAGCCAGTGGGGTTTTTTTGGGAATTTTTAAAAAGCCGTTTCGAAAAACCCTTTTTTTTTGTAATTTTTTTAGTAATATTATAATTTTTAAGGAAAATTTTGTAATTTTTTATAATATTTTGTAATTTTTTAGAAAATTTTTAGAAAATTTTTTTAAAAAGGGAAAAGGGTAATTTTGTAATTTTTGTAATTTTTTAAAAAAAAATTTTTATACTTCCCTATGGAACATAATACAAAATTTCCCCTTTAAATTCCCCCATAAAAATTAAAATTGGATCTTTTATAAAAAAAGATAAAATTTTTTTGGGTCTTTCCGTCCGCGTTTTTTTTTATTTTTATGTTTACCTTCTGTTGCTTTTAATTTTTTTTCCCCTGAACCGAGAGATTTTTATAAACCCCTTTAAGTAAATCAAAAAAATAATGAAATTGGTTTTTGAATTTTTCTAATGTTGTTTGGAAAAAATTTTAAATTTTTTTTTTTTTTATAATTTTTTTTCCTTTTTGAATTAAAAAAGCAAAGAATTTATTTTTACCCCAAGTTGAAAAGTTTTATTCCTTGACTGTATTTTTTTTAAAAACCCCTTTTTTATTGTTTTTTTTAAACTTTTTTTTTTTTCAGGTTTTTAAAAAAATTTTTCGTTGAGTTTTTCCCCGGGTTTTCAAATAACATTAAAAATATTTCATTTTTTAGCTGGAACTTTAAAAAAATTTTCCCCAAAGGTATCAGATTTTTTTTTTATTTTTTTCCCCTTGCCTAAGATTAAAAATTAAAAAAAACCCCTTTTCCACAAAAAACTTTTCAATTTTTTTAGCAAAATTTAACTCAAAACATTTTTAAAATTTTAAAAAAATTTTTCTTAATAAGTAAAAAGCTTTTTTTTCAGTATTTTTTAAATACTTTTTTTAAAATTTAAATTAAGTTCATTTTTAAGTCTTCTCCTAGACCAGTTTGGAAAAAAGAAATGTGTTTTTTAAAATTCAAAACCCTAGGGGTTTTTCAAAATCTATTTCCCCTAAGCTTTTGAATGGCTTTTTTGTTTCCCCAAAGGGTTTTTTCCGATAAAATTATGTCTTAAACTTTTTTTTTTTTCCTTTTTCCCCCTTTGGGAAGATATTTTCACGTTTTAGGGATTTCCCCTAAATCGATATAACAATAAAATTTAAAATCACTACATCAATTAAACATTTCTTCTTTTCCCCGAATTTTTATTTTTGTTTTCAAAAATTTTTGTCTTCCTATTTTTGGGAAAAAAATTTTTCTTTGCCATATCCTTTTGTTTTTTAATTTTCCCAAAGAATTTGTTGTTCCAGGAACAAAAACCCCTTTCCTTTTTGATTAGGAAATTACTAACAATTTTTTGTTTTTTTATTAAAATTTTAAGGGGTTTTTTCTTATTAAAACCACTTTGACAAATCCCTCAATCCTCAGGTTCCTTTTTCTTCGGGTAGGGGGTTTTTTTTCCCCCGAAAACCCCGCCCTTTTTTTTAAGAAAATTTTTTTTTTAAATGTTTCACATGTTATACAACCTTTTTCCGTACCGGATAAAATCCGTTTAAAAGGAAAAGGGGGTATGATTTTAAAAATCCTGGTTTGTGAAGATTTATGAGATTTTGATTTAAAGATGTTTTTGTTTATGAAACCCCCTCTTTTAAAAAAGATAGACAAAGTCAAAAAAACTCTATTGAGGATAATAAAAAAAACAAAAATTTTTAAAAATAAAAAAGGAAAAAATATGGTTTAAAAATTTTAAAAATTTAGAAAAAAAATTTTGGAAAAAAAACGAATATATTTTTATTATAAACTTTGAAATTTTAGATAATAAATTTTTTAAATTTTTTCCCGGAAAAGAGGAACCTATTAAACTTACAAAGGGGAAAATTTTTATATTTTTTAACATTTTTTGAGGGAAAATTTGGGAAAAAGGGGGGCCCCAAATTTGAAACTTTTTTAAATTTAGTTTTTAACCATTATAAAAACAAGCCAAAAAAAATTTTAAAAAATGCAAAAGAAACATTCCAAATGTTGATAATATAGAAATGTTTTATTTACCTAAACAGTTAAAAACTGAGTGAAACTTTTTAAAACTGAAAAGGAAACATCTTTTTTTTTTTGAAAATAGAGTGAAAAAAATAGTTGGAAATTTAAAAAAGGAACACAAAAAATTTAATAAAAAAGAAAAAAGGTGGAGTCCAAACAAGAAAACCCCTGGGAAAAAAAAAGCTTGAAAAATTTTTCTTGGCTAAAATTTTTGAAACAAAAAAAGACTTTTAAAAAAGAAAAAAAAAAAAATTTAAAAAATAAGGAAGATAAAGATAAATTTCCCAAAAAAAAAAAAAATTTTTTTAAAGGGAAAAAAAGTTTTTTAAAATAGGAGAATTAAGTTGAAATACTTGAAACCAAAAAGAAAACTAAGAACCAAATAAAAAGAATTTTAAAAAAAAAAAAACATAAAATTTTTAAAAAAGAAATAAACATTAAGGGGGGAAAGGGGAAAAAAAACTTTTTTTAGGGGAAAAAGGGGGTTTAAATTTTTAGTAATTTTTAAAGCTTTTTTTGGGAAAGATTTTTGGTGTTATTGTTTTAATTTTAATTTCCCCCAGGTTTGGGGGAACGTAAAAAACCCAAAAACCCCCTGGGGAAAGGGGGAAAGTAAGAGATTGGGTAAAAAAAACAATTTTTAAATTTTTCTAAACTATTAGCAAAACAGCAGGTTTTAAACGGTAAAGCATTACCGGAATTTTTGGGGGCTATTGGGGGATGGTTTTTTAAAAAAAAACAGGAAAAGTTTTTGCTGGTTTGGAAATAAAATTTTTTGGGCCCTTTTTAAAATTTTTGTTGTGGGAAAGTTATACAGCGTTTGTTTGTTTGAGAACTTTTCATAAAAAATAAAACTAAAACCCCCCCCCCCCAATACTTCCTATTTTAATAGATATTTTTCATCTTCTGTTCCCGTTTTTTTTTAATGATTTTCCCCTGGTTTTTACGGGCGAGTGCCCCCATGTTCCTTTTTTTTTCCGGGTGGGAAACAATTGGTTTAAGGTTTTTTTTGGGTTTTTACGGAAGGTGTGAAACACTATCCCCCGGGTTGTCCGAAGGGGTTTGGTTTAAAAATTTTTTTTTTGGGGTACCCTTTTTAAAAAGTGGGTTGGGGTAAATAGGTTAAATAGCAAATCCATTCCGTTCCAAAATACTGTTTTTTTAGACCTTCGCCCCCCCAAAATGCCCAAAAAAGTTTTTTAAAGACTATTATTCTTTCAACCCTGTTTGGTTAAAACCCTTTTCCCATAAAGAATAAAGTTGCCCAATGTTTTAAATTCATAGGTTGTTTGATAAATCAATAAAATTTTGTTGTATAAATTACCTTTAAAGGACCCCGGTCCAAAATAAAATTTTTAAGTTAAAAAAGATAAATCAAAAACAAAAAGAAAATTATCCTTAAAAAGTTTTTTTCCAAACATTTAATCTTTTGTATTATTACCAAACCACCCCTCTTCTTTATGTCCCAATCTGTATTGGATCCTTTAAACTCATAAAAATTTTTTATAAACTTTTTTGTTAAAATTTTTTTTAAAAGCTTTCCCAAATTTTATCTTGTTTAAGGGAAAAAAATTTTTTTAATATTTTTTTTTTGATAGTAAAAGGGAAAAGAAAAAAAAAACCGTTAATCCTCCCCTTTTTGTTTTTTTTTAAAACTCCAACCGTATTAAACCCCAAATAGCAAAGTTTAATTGATTCTGCCAAAATAAAAATCCAATCACTTTCCCACCTTTCTACTATTCTTCTGATGTAACTTTAGGTAATAAATATTTTTCAAATATATTAGGGAAATCTGCATTAAAATTTTGTGCAGAGCAGCCGTTCCGTTTCCATCTGATGAAATTATTATTTCTTGTTTTATTTTGTTAATATTCTTTTTTTTTAAACACTCCTCCCTGTAAATAATTAACATTTCATTATATTTAAAAAAACTTTAGGGTCATTTTTTTTCGGTAAAAAATGTATATATAATTTCTAATATTGATAAACCTATTTCACTTACAACAATATATAGATAATAAACATGGAGATAAAGAAAATTAGATTAAAAAGTTTTAATTTACTATAGGATGGTATAATATAGAAAATATTCAAATAATGGGTTTTTCAAATTCTCCACTCAAACATTTAAAAAAAAAAAGATGTAGGGGATTTAGAATCAATAATAAAAAACATTTAAAAAAACATATAGAAATTTCATGAAGAAAATTTAAAACTAACAGAGGATGAGGAAATGAAAAAGAGAATAAGAGAGGAAAAAAAAGAATTAAAAAAAATTGAAAGAGATTTTTTAGAATATATAAAGAAAAGTTAGAAAGAGAAAGAATGGAAGAGTTTGAAAGAGAAAGAGAAAGAGAAATGTTAGAAGAGTTAGAAATAGAAAGAGAAAGAATGGAAGAGATAGAAAGAATAGAGAAAGAGAAAGAAATAGAAAGAGAAAGAGAAAGAATAGAAAGAGAAAAAAAAAAATTAAAAGAGTTTGAAATAGAAAGAGAAAGAGAAATTTAGAAGGTTTGAAAGAGAAATAGAAAGAGAAAGAGAAAGAATAGAAAGAGAAAGAGAAGAGAAAGAGTAGAAAGAGAAAGAGAAAGGTAGAAAGAGAAAGAATGGGAAAGAGAAAGAGAAAGAGAAGAATATGAAGAGAAAATGGAAAGAGAAAGAGAAAGAGAAAGATTAGAAAAAGAAAGAGAAAGATTAGAAAGAGAAAGAATGGAAAAAGAGAAAATAAAAGCTAATTTTATTAGTAATTTAAACAATTATTATTCACCTTGAACAAATAAATAGTACTTATTTTTTTTATAATGGAGCACCTAATTTAAAATCTTAGGAGTTGTTTCCCGTTGAAAAAAAATCATTGGAGGGTATTGTTAATATTATTTTTGATAATTCAGAGTATAAAAAATTACTATAGGAATATTTCTGAATTAACTATAAGTGTTTGTGATGAATGGGGGAAAAAAATAAAATAATCATGGATTAACCAAGAGTTGTGTTTTAGAAATTTATCTAAGGGAACTGCTGGAATTTTGTTCCACTAATTATATAAAATTTATTTTTTATCAATAAAAATGAATCATATAATTTTAATACAATGAACCTATAAACCTACAACAAAATAAGATAATAAACATGGAGTAAGAAAATTGGATTGAGAGGTTTTACTTATACTATGGGTTGGTATAATTTAATTGGACAATGGATTGATACTAACATTCGTAAATCCCCACCACCCAAAAAATAATTTCAGATGGTTTTTTATAATTTTCAACAAATAGTTGATGTATTTAAAAATTTTGACAACAGATATAACATTAACTGTTGATGAAAAAAATGGTATTGTTTGTTTAAAAGCAGAAGATTACCCAAATTAAGTTCAGTTAGTGATATAACCTATGGATTAATAATAACCAAAGAATTAAGAAAAATGTTAGGATTTAAAGAGAGTCATTATTTGGAAAATTCACCTCTTCTTAACCTCCCATGCTATGGTGAACAATCAATAGATTTTGTTCCTTATAAACAATTATATGTTCACCTTGAACAAATAAATAATACTTATAATTTCTTTGATGGTGCACCTAGTAATATTCTTAGTGCTATTCCTGTTGAGAGTAATCAATTTGGAGATATTGTTAATATAAACTTTAGTAATCCAGAGTATAAAAAATTAAACTATAGGAAATATTTCTGAATTAAATATAAGTGTTCGTGATGAAAAGGACAAAAAATAGATAATCATGGATTATCAATGAGTTGTGTTTTAGAGATCATTAGGGAACTGCTGGAACTTTGTTCCACTAAATTATATAAAATTCATTTTTTATCAATAGAAAGTAAATTTATTTAATAATTTAAAAGTCAAATTTAGATAGAGAATTACTTGACACTTTAACAAAATTAGACCTTGTGGTAAAAAGAATAGAGGAATCCTTAAAAAAACATTACAATAAGTGCTGAATAAAAGGTTCTTTATTTAAAAGTAAGGTGTTTTCATTTGGAAATGCCGGTAGAGAAAAAGATGTTGGTTATGTTGTGATAAGGCGTGGTTATATTATTGGTATTGGTCTGTCGAGTAAAAGGACAAGTGGTGAAGTGCGAGTTGGTGTGTTGGTTAATGGAGAGCGTTTAAGTGGGTGTGTATTACTTTACAAACAACAACAGCAACACATGATAATTTTGAACGCCCTTTTTAGTTGAGGCTGGAAGTGTTATTAATTTTGTTAGTCTGGTAGATAATACAACTGTAGTTAATACTGTTGCCTCGTTATTGTTTGAATTCAAATAATATATTTAAAAATGAAGCAACCAACGGCCCCAAATTTATACCCTGATTTAAATAGTGAAATACTAGATTCACAACCCAACTTTGTCCGTAGTGCAGAGCAACCGGAAGTAGAACTTCGTGAACCAAGTCAAAATTATAGATTACAAAAAATCTCAGAGATTGAGAAAACATTAATTAATGAGAGAGATACTCGTAAAGCATTATATAAAAATATAAAAGAGGAATAAATATAACAGATGGAGTAGACACAGCTTTTATGTCTGCTAGTATAATTATAGGAATATTGGTTAATTGTTCCTATTCTACTTTTCCCTTAGAAATTGTCGCTCTTGTATGTGGAGGAGTTGGAGCCTCTATAAAAATTGTTAGGCTTAGATTTATGAATAAAATTAAAAAACATGATAATATTAAAACTATTGCTAACAGTAAATTAAATAGTATAAAAAATTTAATCTCTAAAGCTTTAACAGATGGAGAGATATCTGAACAAGAATTTAAACTTATATTAGATGAATTAGAAAAATATAATGAGCTTAAACAATTAACAAAAAACTCTGCGGTTCCAAAAAACTATTCAAAAGAAGAAAGGCAAAAATTAATAGAACAGGGAAGACAAGAAGCAATGGAGATAATATCCAAAAATATAAAAACTGTATAATATTGAATTTTTATAATACGTTAGAAAACCCTCCTCCATATTCAGAGTGAGGATTAATGTAAAAAATGGTTTATGAAAAAACATAATTTTCTTTATTTTTTTCATTGTTTTTTTTTTTTAAAGTTTACATTAGTGTGATTTTTTTTAATTTTTTTAACTAATAGTAGTATAGGTATTGAGAGTGTATGCTTTTTGGGGGTTTTACACATGATAAGCCAGGCGCGTGGTAGCGCGCCTGGATTTTGAAGTGTGTTAGACCCGCAGTGAGCCAAACACTCTCAATACCTATACTACTCCTTTGGTCCAGAATGTAAAAAGAAATTAAAAAAAAGAAAGTAAGAAAACGTAGGCAAAAATGATTCAAAAGTCAGGTTGGTGTGTTATGAACATGAACTGGTCCAAGGTCATGGCATTGGGTTTACCCAAAAATCGTGACCGGGCTATTTTTTTGGTGAGCATGGTCGTGTTTTCATTTTCACAAATGATCAGAATAACAAGACGATGTCTCGCCAGTAAGAACCAGGACCACAGGTTAAAGGTCAGTGTCACACTCAGTTGACCTGAAAATAATACTGGTATAGTTTTCAGAATAATTCATGCGGGGACGTTGGAGATCCGACCTTATGACTTTAATGATCAATGTGCCTACTGAATGAGATGACTATAACACAGTATGCATGAAACAGTTCTAAAATATTCATTCTACTCTAGAAAAAGTCCCGCGAAATCGCGGGAATGTTTTTTGTTTCCGTTGGGATTCGTCTGAATTGATATGAGTTATATCATGTCCCGTTGTCTATCCACAGGTCAAGGACCATGGGTTTCACGTAAATAAAATGGTCTTGGTGACGCTTGGCTGTGAAGACGAGGGTTTTGGGTCCGATCCCCACTGGGGTCAGACACAGTCTCCGTGACGAATGACCTACACTTTCCTTCTGATGGTCATTCATCTTCCACCGCTCTTCATATTTAACTAAAGAGATGCGTGCTAACGTTTCAGTACTTTCAGAATCTCAGAAGAGTTTCAAGGTGGACTTGCCATCTGTTAGCCTTTGCTGGCATAAAATGGCGTTAAATTATGCAAATAAAATAAAATAAACCACGTTTAACACACAAAAAGAAAAAGATACAATTAAAAAGTACTCATTGCTGTCACATGTTTTAAGGTGTGTGTTTTTAATTTCAAAGTGGAAGGATAATAGTTGCAGCATTGGAAAATAACACAGAATGGAAAAAAACAATAACACAAAATAAGACTTAAAATATGGTGCTAACAAAAATGTACAGGTTAAAATTTGGCTGTAGAATCCGTTGCCCGTAATTTGTGTGGCCTGAATTGACCAGACATGACTATTTGAGTTTACCTTTGCTGCGACAGTATTTCAGTCATATAGCGACGTCAAGCTGATTACAGGTGGAGGAAGACCTTGAATGCACGGAGGCATCCGGGTAGAACCAACAACCTACCGCAAGCCAGCTGGAAATCACATGAAAATCCGAATGACCCTGCCGGGATTCGAACCCACGCGGTGAGGGGCTGAGTGAAATTTGTGAATTGGGTATGAATGACATTAATAGTCACACAGCTATGAAGTTGTCTTAGCCAAGGGCCATATACTATGTTTTCATGTGTACCTTATGCTGTATGTAAAACAAGAACATCGTGGTTTACACGGAACGCACGCCAGACTATACCGTCTTCCTTCAAAAAACAGCAATTTAAAGGATAGATTAGATAACTCTCCAAGATAAATACTAGAAACCGTGTAGTTAAAATGGGAACACAATACCGATTTTGTTGCTTTGTAACTCTCATGTAACTTGGCTGCGAGACTATTCGATGTAGACGTATTTTGAACAATACGAAGAACCCCCTGTACGGTGTTCCACAAACATGTTGCCATTTTCAGATGTATCCAATTTCGGTGAGTTCACCATAAATTCTCGCAAACTGCAAGTTTATTTCATAAAAAAAAATACTAATTGGTTACTGAAAAACTGTGATACTCTGTATACATAGGTTCCAAATCCGACACAAAAACCATCACGGTCTTTTAGTAACAACAAGATAAAGTCCCGCGAAATCGCGGGATTGTATTTTACTATAGGGATTCATCTGAATAGATATGAGTTATACAATGTCCCAGTGCCCATAAGGACAATGGGTTTCACCAGAGACTTATAAATAAGTATCTGGTTTCACATAAATAAACTGACCTTGATGGCGCTTAACTGCGAAGCCGAGAATTGTTGGTTCGATCCCCACTGGGGTCAAGCACGGCCTCCGTGATGAATGACTTACAATTTCTTTCTGGTGGTCATTAGTAATCCACAGCTGTACTTTGTTAAATGCAGAGATGCGTGCTAAAGTTTCAGTACAGTCAGAATCCCGGAAAAGAGTTGTTAGGTGAACTGAATATTTGTTAACTTTTGATGGCATAAAAAGGCGTTAAATAAGTCAAAAAGCATCAAATAAAGTTTAAAACACAAAAAGAAGAAGATTGAACTAGAGTCGCTAACGCGACAGCATCGGTTTTTTAAGGATACAACACGCTTTGGTGCCTAGTAATGCTACAAAGTTCCATTTAGTATAACATTTAAGTTGCATGATTCGAACATCAAATTTCCAGTTTGAAGCATAAAAACTTCTTTACAACTGATCAACAATGGATCAAACTATGAACTGTCATAAACTAACCAAATCATGCCCAACTTTTAAAACCATAACTTCAATGGAAAGAGCTCTTTAGGCACTTAGACTTTTGTCTATATTCTCTCAATAAAATAATTTTAGTTTTGGAGCTATTTTGGGCCGAAAAAAACCTATAATCGTAATATGAACTTGACCATTAAATTATTTAACTTTTTAGATTGTGAGACTTTGAATCATAAAACTACATTACCTGCGAAAAAATGGAGACTGGACAAAAAATAAAGTCAGGAGCTTCAAAAAAACCCTAAAAAGTCAGGTTTTTGAAATTTTGATTTTTTTCCAAAATATTAGTGAAGTTTGATCGCATCCTGTGGACAAAACATGCATACCCTAAATTCGCCAACCCATATATTGTGTGCATATATGTCTTATCATTCATATGCAGCAAACAGAGAATTCTTCTATCTAATCTCAAACAAAAATGGGCAGGTTTTTCGTAGACCTACTCTCATTTGCACAGTTTTTTGCAAGGTTTGAACATTCAACCTCTTCTAGCGCAAATATTTTCCCGTACTCAATACTTTGAAGTCCATCATATTCTGTTGTGCTGTCAACAAGGAACAGAATGCTAAATACCACATTTGAATCAGACTTCAACTTTTTGAGTTATAAGCAAAATAGTGATTTTAAGCAAAACTCCCTCTAGCGGCAAAATGAGAAACAAAATTGTTTAAATGTTACAATTAGGTACCTAGAAATGCAGCAAATAGTTCAGATAAGTATACAATATGCATGGGTGGAACATTCTGATTCATAAATGTCACAATTTGAAGCTTAAAAACTGCTTTACAATTGTTAAAAAAATTATCAAACTTTGGACGGCCGTTAAATGACCAAATGAAGCCCGATCTTCAAAAAATAAATCTCACTGGAAAGAGCTCTTCAAGAACTTACACTTTTGTCCAAATACTCTCAATAAAATACTTTTAGTTTTGGAGCTATTTTGGACCGAAGAAAAAAGAAATAATAAAAATATGACATTAACTTTATAAATTTTCAGGCTCTTTGAATCTTAAAACTAAACTGAACCAAAAATAAAGTCAGGAGCGACAAAAAACATGTTTTTGAAATTTCTTATTTTTCCAATATTTTAATGAAGTTTGACCGTTTCTTAGAGGACAAACCATACATTTCTTAAATTCGCAACCCCTTATTTTTGTGCGTATATGTCAAAGAGAGTTCTTCTATCTGATCTCTAACAAAAATGGGTAGATTTTTCATAAACCTACACTTATCTGCACAGTTTTTGAAAGGGTCGAACTTTCAACCTTCCGTAGCTAAAATTTTTTCAGCCAGTCGAACCTGCGAAACCTATCATATTTTATTACGATATCATCAAGGAACATAATGCAACAAACTGCATTTGGATCAGACTTGAACTTTTTGAATTATAAGCAAAAGAGTGATTTCAAGCAAAGCGCCCCTGCAAGCGGCAAAATGAGAAACAAAATTGAGTAAAAAAAACCAAACCATTAGATACCAAGGCCCTTTCAAACATAACAATACATAACGTGTGATAATTTCATGAAGAATGAACAAAAACTAAAGTCAGGAAAAA
>CM037780.1:75308168-75358168 GCA_021229015.1 Solen grandis | reverse complement strand
ATGGTCTCGACAGTATGAAAGATAGAAGATGAACACCAAAAGTGAAAAGAGTAGTATAGATATGTGGAATATGCAAATCATGTATTTTTGTAAACAAGTGAATGATCTTTACTGAAAGATTCTTCCTTATTAATGCATTGTTGTATTTTTTCCATTAATGAGAATGTACAGATTGCATATCTTTTAACAAATCTGTAGTGCACATTTTGCTTTTCTGTCTGAAAAATTTAAACTGCCTTTTAAAGAAAAATGGGCCCTTAAAGGAAGATTTTTAATGTTAGTAAGAAAGGGAAGCAACTCCTACTTAATTTCCATTTAAAGGGAAATAAATCCTCTCAAACTAGAGTAAATGCACACCAACAGCTCTACATTATTTTGTGCCAATTATGTCTTCTTTGCATTGTGTATATGAATTACAAAGTGTTGAAACAATGTGACAAAAGTTATACATAAACCAGGAAGGCAAGATTAATCCAAAACATATGTCAAAACCTCCTTTGGCCTGGGAATATAAATGTGATATAGTAAGAGAGGAACAAAACATATCCTGACAACATAAATATATATTCTCCCTATAACCTATTTACAATGTATACATTTCCGGGTAATGAGAAACAATATGAAAGTGTTTGCAATTTCAGCTGACGATTTACAGCAAAATTTCCCCGGAATTCTCTGTACAGAGTTAATATACAACTCATAAAACATGCCAGCCTTTTTGAATGAGAATTTGTGAAAGCATTTTAAAAGCATTACTTCTAATAAAACTTGCTGAAATGATCTAGCATTTATTTGCACTATAAAAACACATTTAGTATTAATATTGCAGCCATTGATTGTATTTAATGGACCAAAAGCAATACAAGAAAGAGAAGCTAGTAACAAGGAACTTAAAGAAGCAGCATCCATTTATGCTGGACTGATCTGTCCTTGAGCCAAAATGTCAAAACAAACTTGCCAACTGCAAATTCCCCCCTCCCCCCCACAATCCCAATTACAGATGTAAAGTAATCAAATAAAACTTGCCTACCTAATGATAAACCTTCTGTGAAGGAATTATTTACCAGCTAATACTGTCTTTCTCCTCAATTATTGGTATTTTGGGATCAATTTACAGATGGCTTCTAACTCTTTCACACAATCAGACGGCCCAGTATCTGGATCATAGATAGATGATCAGTCCAACCTCTACTTAAGCTGGTCCTTAACCCTTTACCTCATGAATATTCATGTACTTATTCATGACTTGGTGAATGTTAATTAACAATGGATTTTTCTTGGCCATGCAGACTGTACATAACCACAGCTTCAATATTGCATCAGGAAACAGAGAAGACCCTGATCAGATAGTCTGATCTTGGTTTTCTCTGTTTGCCAAGATGTAAAAAGTAAAGGGTCAAATTCCATCATTTTATTTACCTGAAGGTCATGAGTAATTTATACCCAAATCTAAATTTGACATCTGAAATAAGAAGATATTCCAATTTTTTTCTGCACTAAATTATCCCCAAAAGTTCATTCTGATATATATTGGTAAATGATTCTTTGTACAGCAGAATTAACTTCTATGTTTTTTATGTGTCAAATTTCTTGCTGTGTCAAAGTTAAATGAAATTCCTGGCATTTCCTCCTATACCAGCGCATATCCATAAGGAAAACCCATTTATGAGTCGAACTTTCAAGTGTTGAATTTTCAATGTGTCAAAGTTTCTCCTCAGTGCATACATAATAGTTTGAGTACATTTTACCATAAACATGTCAAAGCTCTTTGGCTGTTTTACCAACTTCGACTGCTGGATAATATTTTTCACACCTTTGGCTGCTACGAAATTGATGATTTTATCTGTATGACAACTGCTAATTATGCAAAAGCTGCCTCTTTTAAGGTCTACTTAGGCTTTTCCTGTGTGTGAAACAATTCTTTAATTGTAATCACTCTAGGTGCCATATCATTTGAATTTAAACTCATCATTTGAAATCTTATGAATTTGTTTAATCATGTCATGACGCGCTGGTTAGTAAAGGATCCAGTACCCAACTGGTGTATCTGAATATCAAACACTGATTAATTATTAACTCTGTAATCAATACCCATCTTAAATTTGAATTACATCAGCAATGTTTTGTTTTATTTGCATATCTTGCTTATTTGTTTTCGTAGAAAAATATCTTTATGTTTTAATTTGAACACACCTGAAAACAATGGAATATCATTCTGCTATATGTTATTAGTGAGCACATGTCCAAAGAGTGAATGTGATCAGCTAGTGACCGCAAATGAAAATAGAAAATCTAAATATAGATTTAATGTTTCTAAATATAGTTTCAATACCATCTGTGAAGGTATTGCCTGTGATGATGAAGCCACCCATTTTTTAACAATCTCAGATGGTTGCATTGTGTGATCATACGTCTGTAGGTGGATATTGATGGACGTAATACACACATATAGTTAAAAATCAGATTCTTAGGCAGTGGCCATCTGTGAACAAGCTGCTTTAAAAGGGAGACAATTAACCCTTTCCCTCATATATACTCATTTTGACGCCCTCAGTAGGTATCATATAAAGCCTGATCTGCAGAAAACCACAGTTAAACCTTACCAAATTTATTTACAAAATCCTCATTTCCAGACCACTGTGGAGCAGCGAACAGCATAAAACCTGATCAGCCTGCGAGTTACTCGCAGGCTGATCTGGTTTTATGCTGTTCGCATAAGTTTTTTTATGGTTTCCTCTATGAGGGAAAGGGTTAATATGAACCCCAGACACATTTTTGTATCTTTCAAAGGACATGATTACAATATCCTTCTTTCTTTTGTGGCAGTTTTCAATTGTTTTCCACCAGATATGCCAGATGATAGATATTGTACATCTTATTGGTTATATAGGGGGAGATAATCACTGCAAAGGTGTCCGGTAATCAAATCCCCACATAACAGAAATCTCTGCATATTTTTAGTAGTTATGTTGTTATTTTTAAGAAACAGAACTTCTACTTCCTGTTTGTTGCAAGAAATCTAGAGAATGATTTTTCTTTCAGATAAATTGATTTTTTTTTATGCATATGGAATATGAAGAGTTTCATCCAAAATTGGCCTATTTTCTCATTTAACTGTCAAAACCATGGAAACTCGGATATGTATACATCTTCATGATTTGGTATTTATTTGTATACTCTGATGTTATCAATGTCATGTGTAATGGGGCATTACTGAGTTATTGTAATGGAACACTTATGAGTGATGATAAACATTCTGCAGATTTACTTTATCTTCATCCAGGTAATTAGTGACTTGTATGCCTGATTAGACCTACATTCAGAGTGAGGGAAAAACAATAAAATCTGCCAGAATTAGGATCCCAATGAGGTGATCTCCAGGGCAAACCACTGAATGATGTTTATCTTTATGTCTTAGATTGTGTTCAAATTGAGATTTATCCCAATGTACATGCATATTTTTTTTTATATTAAATTATATTTCTTTATTTCCAGAGGAAGAAATGTTTACAAGACTGAAAGTATTAAACTGTACAAATTTGTCTGAAGGTTATGAGTTTGATCCATGTAAGATACTAGAATTTTTCACAACCTTGTTTGTTGTCCCACCGACAGTATTTCAGTCATTTGGAGACGATGCCTACTTGACAGATATAGTGCTGTCACACTGCAGTATTACGCCGTAGACATGTGGCATGATACCACACCCAGTCACATTATCCTGATACGAGGCCAACCATTCCTGGAACTACCCTTGAGTGCCAAGCAAGGGAGCTATACCAGTATCATTTTCTACGACTTTTGTTTTTCATGGCTGAGGATCGAACCCACAAACTCCCGATTCCAGGGCAGATGCTTTAACCACTCGGTCACCGAGACCAGTGTTTCATGACCTTGATCCCATGGGGCAAAGTATTGGTGCAACCAAGGAATTGGCAAGAAAGTTAAGAGTAAGCTGTAAAAACTGGAGTTTCCCAACTTTAACTTATTTTGTTCATTAACAATGATCAATACATATTAGTATCATTTTACAATAAATATAGAAAATTCGAAATTAAAACGTAATCGCATTTATAGTTAGTCAAGCATTCTTTAAGCACATTTACAGTGTATGGCCAATGAAGATCTCGTGTAAGGTTATGGATTGATTTAGCAAGTTCCATTTCGCATTAAACTAATTTTAGACAATTTAAAATTCTGTAATTGAAATCTTGCATGACCGATGATAGAGTTCAATGTCTATCTAAAGTGAAAAAACGCACTTAGTTACAATAATTTGTGGCTAATGACTGTGCGGAGCTGGTAACCAATTAATAAAAACTGATTTAGAGAAGAATATTGGAGAAGCTAGGACTTCTTTAGTGGCCATTTATAGCATTTAACCCTTTCCCTCATATAGACTCATTTTGACGCACTCAATAGGTACAACATAAAGCCTGATCTGCAGAAAACCACAGTTAAACCCTTTATGATGCATGACACAAGCTCTGGATTGATAAAAGTACTCATTATTGGTAGATCAGAAAAGAGCTTAACACCTTTGTGAGAGGGACACTTAACTAAGACTGATTTCTTCTAACTCTAAATGCGGAATGAGTTTTCACTATGGCTATTCATCCATTTGCTAGGCTGGACCAGTACTTTGCACCTAGAAGGTCACAAAAGATTCTTGCTTCCAAAGGGGTTGGAACCCACAACCTTCAGATCAGTGGTCATGCTCGCTACCACTGGACTGTGAAACCAGAAAGAGATGAAAAGAGAGACAGATTGATGTAATGGGCGACAACCCTCACCTGACCAAGTTTAGACTGCAATATATCCACTGTTTGTTGCTTCTAAATATCAGTGTAAATAGATTAAGGTTTATCATTAGATTAAAGGCCCATTATATGACATAATGATACAATTTTCATGAAAAAAAATTGAAAATAACACTGACATATTGCAGACTAATGCAAACGGTATATAATGAGCATATATCTGCAGTATAATAACAGCTACAATGCATTGAAAATTTTGATCAAATTATGCAATTTAGTATTTTGGATGAATGTCAAAATACAGTTCTCTCATTGTTTACATTTTGCATTAGTGTATATTCCCAGAGACGGTTAAATTTTAGCAAAATATTATTTCTTATTTATGCATTGCAGTTATGTTGTCATCAACGAGTATTAACAGATTGCAACTCGTAACAATCTGTAGAACTCATTTTGCTTTTCTGTTCAAAGAATATACACTGCTTTTGAAAGAATAATGGACTTAAACACAGAATTAACAAAAGTGATATAAATCCCAAACAATAATAATAAGGATGATTTTCCAGGCATATCACACCAAAGTTTTCCCTGAGCCAGGGTGGACATGCCTTTATCACATACTTGGCAGCAGGTGTTATTGAATTAGCAGTGCTGGAAAATCTGATCTAACATCTTACACCCCATGTGTCCACTTCTCTTTGTATTCCTACTCACTATGTAACAGAAAATAATTATACAAATAGTACCATTAATAAGATGGTTTTCTCAAATGCACTGTCATTTATACTGAGAAAATAATAAAGCATTCAATAAAATCAAAGAATGAGAAATTTGAACCATCAAGTACATTGATCAAGACAGAAATGCTAAGTGTACCACATGGCTTTCTGAGCCAATCAAAAGATCCAATGAGAAATTAGTAGGCAATTACTAAGAATATTTTTGAAACAAGAGGGCCAAGATGGCCCTGTGTCGCTCACCTGAGTAAGATGGCTGTGTTAGGCATAATGACAAAAAATCTGGCATCTAAAGTGTTTTTCTAACATTTGACTAAGTGACCTACATATTGATCCTACCTGATTTGCACTCAACTGGGAATTCATGCAGTCATCATTCATATCAAGTTTAATGAAGAATGGGACAAAAATGTAGGCCTCTAAAGTGTTCACAAGATTTTTCTAAGATTTGACCTGGTGACCTAGTTTTGACCTCATATGACTCATTTTCAACTCATCCAATATATCAATTAGAAAACATCCTGACCAAATCTATTGAAGAGTGGGCTAAAACTGTGGCCTCTAGAGTGTTTGCAAGGTTTTTCTAAGATTTTTCCCTGGTGACCTAGTTTTTGACCCCACATGACCAAATTTCGAACTCATCTGAGATATCATGTAGAAAAACATCCTGACCAAATTTTATGAAGATTGAGCCAAAACTGTCGCCTCTAGAGTGTTCCAAAGGTTTTTCTAAGATTTGACCTGGTGACCTAGTTTTCGACCCCACATGACCCAATTTCAAACTCATCTGAGATATCATGTAGACAAACATCCTGACCAAGTTTCATGAAGATTGGACCAAAACTGTGGCCTCTAGAGTGTTCACAAGCAATTGTTGACGACAGACGACGCATGAAAGGCGATCACAAAAGCTCACACAAGTGCTCAGGTGAGCTAAAAATCCCTAAAATGACAAATTCTGTTTTCAGCAAAATCATTACTTTGCAAACTTCATAAAAAAAGTATGAGCAAGAGAAAATATGAATTATGTTGTTGTATTGGGGTTTACCGTCGCTGCAATAGTATTTCAATCATATAGCGCTGTCCAGATAATTACAGGTGGAGGAAGACCCTGAATACACAGAGGTACCCGGGTAGAACCACCGACCTACCGTAAGCCAGCTGGAAGGCTTCCTCACATGAAAAATCCAAAGTCCCTACCAGGATTCGAACCCACAGCGGTGAGGGGCTGAGAGATATGTAGTCCACGACTGTAACCGCTTGGCCACGGCGGCCCCATGAATTATGTGATATGAAAAAGAAAATCTATACCTCAAGCACTGGCTTAACTCTTCACTTCATTTAGATATACCAAGTAATAAAATGACCAGGGTCTCCTCTGTTAGCTTACACAATACATAGCTAGACCTTAATACTACCACTACCCTGCTATTTGTCAGTCAATACATATTAATGTTATTTACCAAGAACTTATTTACCACTTCTATGGAATGAAAATTATGAGGGGCTTTTAATTTATTTTACAAAGATGATGGGAAGAAAACAAACAATTATGAATACATAATGAGTAACCATCCATAAACAAACATATTGGCATTGAATTTCTATTGTTGACCTCTAAGTATGACCCTGACCTTTGTGCAAGCAACATAGTTCTTTTGCGCCACACTGTCTTAATATGGTAAACATTTGTACCAAACTATTTGGAAGTCAAGCGATCGTATGTCAAGTTACAACCCAGACAAACATATTGGCATTGATTTTCTATTATTGACCTCTAAGTATGACCTTGACCTTTGAGCTAACAATCTGGTTCTTTTGTGCAACACCCCATCATGATATGATTAGCATTTGTGCCACACGATTTTGAAATCTAGTGAGGCATTGTTAAGTTACAGCCCTGACAAAAAATTTCAGGACAGACAGACCAACGGACAATGTGATTCCTATATAGCCCCCATTGCTAATATATAATTATATTTAGCTCAGATTCTTCACAGTCTGCAAGGCAAAGCAAACATTTCATTGTTTCATATACCATTTATAATTTAGCCCTTACAATGCTGTGGGTACTTGTGACTGCCTTTGCAACCTGTGCAGTCTGATCATGGTCTGTACAGTTTGCAATTCATCAATGAATTTTCAGCAAACACCCCATAAATAACTAATGATACATTCCAAAATGAAGAAAGACAAGTCCAATGAAGAAATTTAGCATAGTAATGGTTACTAAACTGATGGATAATTATAGACAACAGCAGGAAGTGACATCACAACAAGGAGGGACTGGAAATCTATACCATCAATCAAATGGTATGTTCCTTGAGGATGATGTCTTCAATTGACACTTGATTTCCCTTACTAACAAACTGAGATTGTCAATCTTATTCACAAACATGAAGATAAACATACCAGACATAGATTGGTTGGAACAATGAAAAATGAGATAGTAACAGTGACTATTATTAAGATATATATGAGAGGAGGCTAGTGATTGATACTGGTATTGACTTTATCAAATATACCGGTCAACTCCGGACCTATATTGGTACCAAAGACTGTTTGAACCAGGAGGTATGTATTTAAGAGGCTGAGTTACAATACAGCAAGAGCTTACCTACATTATAATTACAATCTATAACTATTGAAATGAAGGCCAGCAGTACAAAACTCTATGCCAGAGTCAATCTTCATCATAAATAATTAAAAACAAGGCTTTGTCAGTATAGCAAGCTATACTGTTTCATAAAAAAAACAAAAAAAAAAAACACTGTATAGTGTTTCATGCATGCATATGTTTCTTGCAAAAACATATCATCATGTAATGACAAACACTTATGTGAAAATCCATCCATAAATATGTGAGTTACAGAGTGGAAACAT
The DNA here is from genome assembly GCA_021229015.1 of Solen grandis. Taxonomy (NCBI): domain Eukaryota; kingdom Metazoa; phylum Mollusca; class Bivalvia; order Adapedonta; family Solenidae; genus Solen; species Solen grandis. The sequence continues at coordinate 75,349,788 of CM037780.1, read as the reverse complement.
AGATGTAGCCTATAAATACCAAAGAGAATTTCAAACAACTCCAGTGACCTTGTTCTTTCAAAGACAAATATGATGTGCGCGACACGCCTTTTTGTTATGACAAACATTTTTGTAAAGTTTTAGGAGAATCAATATATAGATATTGAAGTTATAGAGAGGACACAAAGATGCAGCCAATGAATATCAAAGACAATTTTAACAACTCCAGTGACCTTGACCTTTCAAGGGCGCATATAGTTGACATGCGAAACACATCTTTTTGTCATAACAACCACTTAAAGTTTTATAAAAATTCATCCATTAATATGGAAGTTACAGAGCTGACATGAAGGTGTAGGCTATAAATACCAAAGAGAATTTCTTACAACACAGGTGACCTTGATCTTTTAAACATGCATATGGTTGATGCGCATGACACACTTTGTGTTATGACAAACACTTTTGTAAAGTTTTATGAAAATCCACTCTTAAATATGGAAGTTATAGAGCGGACACAAAGATGTAGCCTATGAACACCAAAGACAATTTCTAACAACTCCTGTGACCTTGACCTTTCAAGGGTGCATATAATTGATTGGTAATGAGGAATACTTCTGTGAATTTTTATTGAAATCCATCCATCAATGTTCAAGTTATGGAGCAGACACAAAAGCAGGATGGACGGACGGAATGATGACATGCCCCATCCTTTACTTAGTCTCAAACTGGTTTCTACAGAGGGGACTTATAAAATACATAACACTATGCAGTTAGCCATTATAATAGCATATTCCTGAGGGATATTAATGTAATATTACAGTGTAGATCCATTATAACACATTCAATTATAAAACAAATTCAATATTAACACAATTCCATGATGGGACCCAAATCTATTTTTTGTGTTTTGATTAACTGATTCATAAATGTAGTACACTATAAAGAGGTCCAGTATAGTTTGATACATGTATCCAAACTTGGACCCTCAGAAATATAGCATACAGTACTGTGGAATGTAATATTGGTGTGACTGAGTAATTAACCCTTAACCTGCTGAATTTCTCAAATGGACTTAGCCAGCAACTTTTTTGGAACTGTCCATTATCAATTTTACAGATAACAAGATGGAAACTTGTAGTTGGTCAGACAACAGTAAAGAGCCAGGCCAGGCTGGCCTGGCTCCTCTCTGGTGGCAAAGGTTAGCACTTATGGTTCCAGTAGGGTAAGGGTTAAGACTATACATTTGCTTCAATTATGTTTCATTCTTCTTCAAAATTGGCAATATTATCATATATTTTGATACTTGATTTCAAACCTGTTGGGGGCACTGCTGGTCAAAGGGTAGTGTTCAGTAACTATGGAAACAGCATGAATATGAAAAGGTTATGAATTTTGATTCCTGCTAGAAGAGATCATTTTCCAAGGTCATCCCAGAATCTAAGTCCTGAACAAATCTAGGATTAGTATAATTTGTAAAAATGTATTTCAATATTAAGGAAAAAAAAACAACTTAAAACTTTATTTAAATGTTATGGAAGTTATGACCAAACAATGATTGACATGCATCCAGAGTATTTTATCATTCTGAAAATTCCAAAATCTAATAGCAAGAATCAATCATTCAGTTCTGTCTCCTTATAGAAACCATCCCTTACTTGTAAAGTATTCATATTTGTTTAGTATTGGATAGCTTAGACATATTTAGAATAAATATAGAACCATCTCATACTGAATTTCTCCTCGTAGGAATAAATTGCTTCTATATGAAAAATAATTTCTCAAATGTTTTGGAATAGAATGCATATGAGATTTTCAATATGGCTTTGAATTATCCATGAAATACGATGGATTGAAATATGTTCTATAAATATAATAAGTATTCATACATAGAATATCAAGAAGAAAAGCAATATACTTTAATATGTATGAAAATAACAATATGATATAGAAGCATAAGATAATGATTTCAACTCACCCGACAGTTCCAGTATACGGTTTCCAATTTATCATAACAAGTTGACCAATTTATCATAAGAAGACTGGTAAACTCTTTAACAAGGAGATTCATGAGAAGCCCTATGGCAATTCCAGTTCCCGCAGAACTCTCCTAACATGAAGATGAGACAGTAACTCCACTAATCACATGGGTACCAGATACTTAACAGATGTGGACACTAATCAAGTTAGAGAGACCAAGTTTGGACATATGGTAGGGACAGGCATGTCAAAGATCAATGTTTCTCACCATCGTTCACCTTGGAGGTAAATATTGGACCTCAGTGGACACTAATGTAAACTTAGACTGACAGACTGATCAAGAGGACAATACCCACAGAAAGTGCCGTCTGCTGAATACTAGGACAGGGTTGTAAAGTACTGTCATCCTGTTAGAGATAAATACAAAAATGGAAGCACCAATCTGTACATTATAAGCTGGATTTGCCTAAGTGACATCATTTTGAGACAGATATAAAAGGACAATTATCCGCAATTGAACAACTATATAACCTCAATTACTGTAATCATTGTTACCATGACCTTGTCCCAACCTATTGCAGAACCAGCCTTAAGCTCCATTTCTTATACTTATTCGTTGTTATGGAGGTTACCCTTGTTGCCAGAGAATTTCAGTCTCATAGCAATGCTCAACCACTTAATTATGCACAGAGAAGATCATAGGAGCACAGAAGCTTGCTGAAGAGAAACCAGCTGGAAGCCTCCTTACCCAAAAAATGAATGTGACAAGATTCAGTCTCAAACTCACAGTGTTGAGGAACTTAGTCTTAAGTCATTAAACATACTAACTGTTTAACATGTCAACAACAGGGGCCATATTGGAGATTTAAATTTGAACACCATAAGGTGTAAAGAGTAACTGTTAAGTAAATATGACAAAGAAAAAAAAAAGATCTTACAATGTGTAGAAAAAATGTAATTGTTTTGAATAAAAACAATTTAAAAAAAAATCTAAGTTAAAAAGGGACATAGCATTGCTTTCACAATAATGCCCCTTGTCTTTCAACTGCACCTTGTCATGATTATCAAGTATTCCAAGTTATGTGTTATATCTTTTATAGTTTTCAAAACAATGTACTCATTAAGCAATTTTGAATAAATTTCTAAGTTAAAAAAGGACATAATTCCAAATATAGCTTTCAGAATAATACCTCTTGTCTTAAAAGTGTGTCTCATTATTAAGTATTTCAGGTTTTGTATTGATATCTTTCATAGTTTTCAAAACATTCTACTTAATAAGTAATTTTGACTAAAATTCTTGACTAAAATTCTAAGTTAAAAGGGGCATAACTCTGAAAATATAGATTTTAGAATAGTGTTCCTTGTCTTACAACTGTGCCTATTATGATTATAAAGTATTCCAAGTTTGGTGTTGATACCTTTTAAAGTGTTTGAGTAATGGGCTACATTCAAGTTTTTTAACAACACCAACCACAATGTTAACAACAACGATGACCCAGCTATCAAAATAGCTCAACTTTTTCTTCGAAACAGACAAGCTAAAAATAAAAAATTCAAGTTATCCAACAGCTACACTGGAATATCATGTGATCAATGAATCACACGAAACAACTATTGGGTTTGTTAAGTTAACTTAATCTTGATAATGAAGAAAAAACAATTCCTGAACAATTGTTAATAACTGGTCTTGAAGCCTCTAAGGACTAGAAAAGTCTGTTTATGTTTAGTCAACAAGATCACAATACAAAGACTGCGTGCTGACTCCTGGTTTGGAAATCAAACCCCCACTGCTCTAACCTGGCTAGAGGGCACATCCTGTCCAGAAGGTACAAGCTCTATGATCTCAGATATAAAACATGTATTTGATCATAATTGTCAAGCTTAATTCATATAAGCCAACATGATTTGTGGCCAGAGTATCAGGTTAGGACTGAGATAGTACCTAAGTATTTTCCAAGAACTGGGTACCAGATATTCCTTTTCAGACCACAAGCACATGATTACACATCTGAAATCTTTTCTAATGTTAATTTCAATAAATCCTTAATATCAGTTAATCTCTTTCTACCTGTAGTATCCAAGTAGGTTAGGATGAGTTCAACTGATGTCTCATAAAGTTATGATGTCATAGCAGATATAGAAAAGGGTTTGAATTTCTACACTCCTTAAACCATAGGAGTTCAAGAAGTCTCTGCAATCAAATTTGAAAACTGAAAATTGTCCAGACTATTGTCATTACCATTTATGGCAAGTGCATGGGAAAAAACATGCATTATTATGACAGTATGATTTTCTCCCCCCCATTTTCACTTACTCATGACAGTGCGGCAGCCACTTTTCCAATTTTAGAAACTAAGCCAATCATAATAACTCATTTTGGCCTTAATGTGACAAAGACACAGAACTAGAAATTTTACCAATCACTGTTGCTAAAGTATTCATGCCACATTTGTTAAGCCATTTTTTCTGCTGATTGGAACAATATGAATTACTTTAAATCAATCATTTATAGCCAGAGACAAGGAAAAAGATATATCACTTTAATTAATATTATCTTTGTACCATATTACTGAGTGTTCAAATCTTGTCTATTTCTTACATTGTAGTCCTATTTGATAAGATTCCTTACATGTCTCTCGATGTTTTTCAGTGTTTGCCCCATTGACAGACCCTGTGCATGGTATCTGACTGTAAACAAGATGGTATCACAAATCTTCAGTATTCCTGCCTTATTCCCAATTGGCAGAATGAATAATTTATAAAGTGGAGGGGAAGATTTAATGACCCGGCTCCACCACAGACAGAATGTAAGAATGGTTCCCCAGACAGTCCACTGTATGTGATAAGAACAGAGCCGGTTCCCTCCAGATTTCTTACATATTCCACATCAGTGTCCAGTTCCTCAGTTCTACCCCCAGCATCAGCAGTAATCCTAAATGGTTCATCATTATCAGGTTCTATATCAAAACTTTTCCTTGTTTCATTATTATCTTAGTTATCCCACTCTCATCTTCAAGCTTCCAGCAAAAACTTAAGCCATACCTTCACAGATTTCCAATTTATTGTAGATCTGTACTAAAAGAACAGCGAAAATGAGATGAGTATTTCAGATAACTCTAAACAATTAGATGACAAGTCAGATCCACATATCACTAATGAGACACCTTTCACAAAACAGATGATCTGACAGCTTGGAGAGCTAATATTTCATTCAACTAATGTGTTAAGTCACACAATCCTTCCTCCAACGTACAGAATTTTTTAAGAAAATGGAATTTGGCTGAAAAGAAGATGGATTTCAGATAGGGACAAGACTCAAAGGAAAATAAAGAAGTAAGAAGACAGCAGGAAAATATACTGATAAGTTATTCCTTTTAAATCAAGAGACGGTTTGTGAAGGAATTGGGCTGTCTGCACTTCAGAAGTACACATGGGCTGTCAGGTTAATGATCCAACTGTTGAAAAATTTGGGATTAATGAGACAAAAAAAGTGATTCAGTCCAGCAAATAAAAATCAATACAAGTTCAAATGACTATTTTTATCTTGGTTATGATTCTTAGTACCTGCATGTGGCACAGAGAAACATCATAAGTTGACAGGAACATATGCATTATGTGCATGCATGCATGTGTGGGCATATGTGTATTCATGCATATGGTGCAGCTCCATTATAATGCCATATTAGGGGTCCAAGTTCAAAGTACTGCTATTATTTTGAACCAAATCATAATTCTATGAAAATGCACTAAGCAAACCAGAGTCTATGTGGGTAACTACTGTCACGGATTCTTTATCTATATTCAGTTCTAAAGCCAAAGTTCAAAATGAACATTTGGGTTTGATGCAAAGGGATATGGCACAACGATAACTGTTCTTAATTGGTCCGATGTCCATTTAAATAAATGAAAGTGTTGTATTGTTATTACATTTTGACTACAGAATACATGTATTGTGATTTCCATCTGCACTCTTGTTTCAATGAAAACAACTGGCAAATTGATTTCATCTTTCAATACTGCAGTATTTGGTCATTGGTATGATACTGTAGGCAGACCATGTATCATGGCTGCATTTGGATTGTAACAGTGTGATGGCATATCTAGTCATATCTTACAACACTGTACTATAATGGCTTAGACAAATTACATGGGACCACACACATCCTACAGCGCTGCAGAATTGGGGCTACCATGGATGGTATGGGACCACACCCACTCCCAACCTAATTCACTGAGGTATTAGGCTAGAATTATTGGTCGAGACAACAAACAGACCAACCTAAAACACTGAGGTATTGGGCTAGAATGATTGGTCAGACAACACACAGCCTGACCTACAACACTGAGGTATTGGGCTAGAATGATTGGTCGAGACAACACACAGCCCAACCTGCAACACTGAGGTATTTGGCTAGAATGATTGGTCGAGACAACACACAGCCCGACCTACAACACTGAGGTAATAAGGCTACCTTGAATGGTATGGGACAGCATCCAATCCCAAACGACAACACTGCAGTGTCAAGTACATTGATCCAATAAGAATCATATAATCATGAAACCAATATGTCCTGGTGCTTTCATCATATTTACAATATTCAGATTCTAGATCACTCAGACAGCATAGTGCCAATATTTCTGATCAACTTCCATGATTGTGTACTTTTCTAGGGCAATTATACTCTTGCCAAAAACATATTATTCAACCATATCTTACATCGTCTCAAGAAAATTAGCCAGAGACCTTTTAGATATTAAAACTAATGTCTGTGCCTGACCTCATTTAACCCTTTCAGACACATATGTCAATAGAAAGTTAAACCTCGCGACCCAATTTGAAAACGACGCTGGCATAGGTTCAGCACCAACACTTAATATACTGCTATAGGTCATACTACTCAGAACCTTGCTCACAATCATTGCTCAATATGTAGATGTAACAGTAATGGAAAATACCATGGATTTGTTTTTATGTTAATCACATTTAACAGCTTGGAATGATAATCTGCTTCCACTTCAAAGGGTCTTTTAATGCAACACTGAAGCTGAAACAATTTCAAACATGGCCACTGGTGGGAAAAAAATGTGCCACTGGGAAAAAATGTTTGGCATAAATAATGTGTCATTAGTCTGGCATCAATAATAGTGGTGATTTCACACGTAAAAACAATCGAGAAATCAATTGCTGTTACTTTGAAAGGGTGGAAGCAGCAATGAAAGGCATAGGGCTTAAGAAGATGGATTATTATAGATCTCACAAAAGTCATTCATACTTGGCTGGTAGAGATATTTTTTGTGGTATCAAATCTTGGGAAATTTCCTGAACAACTAAAAGTGGAGTATCCAAAAATCCCACTCTTTGTTTCTAATCTTTTATCAAGGACCATTTCCACCTCAGACGTTTTTCTTTAAATAATTTGGAAGGGTGAACATACATATATAACAGCAATTATATCTCCAATGTCCCAGTTTAAAGAAACATTCATTTCCTATTTAGTATAGGAACTTCATTTCCTGTGGGTTTCAGGATATGAAATTTAGGAATTTATGTAAGGTTTAATCACCGTCTGCTGTTTTCAGAAGTTAATAGTTTTAGGAACTTTATTGCAGTCTCCTGGGATCCTGATATCTCCCTTATACCATTCATGCTCTACTTCAAAGAATCATTACCATGTAAATCCTACTATTAAGGTACATTTATAATAGTAGAAAAATTGAACTGTGCTATCTGCAGAGAAATAAAAAGACTATATATTAACAATTCTGACTTACCAATTTTAATTGAAAGCAGACATTCAATGCTAAATTCTTGCTTAGTAAATCTTGAAGTAAAATGGCAATAGTCTGTGATTATCTAAGACAAAATATATTCTATAGAAATAGTAAGCTAAAGAAGGGAACAATTTTTGGTTTTCTGATTCTTGTGATTAACCATGCATTTTATATGTGCCTTTCATTCCTTGAATTATCACAATTATTACTTTTTGACATAGTGTACATGCTAGAGGAATTCTGTGAACTTCATTTGTGATTATATAACTTGACTATATATACTGCATGCAATACTACAAAGTTCTTGGTCTCAAAAAGTAAAACACAAAATAAACAAGAAATATCTTAAACAAGAGGGCCATGATGGCCCTGAATCGCTCACCTGAGTACCATTGCTTCAACTGATGTCAAGGTTTTTAAACAGACAAGGATTCTGATATAACTTAATCTAAAACATTTTACCCCTGACAATACTACACACCAAATATCTAAGCAATGGGCCATATGGTTTCAGAGAAGACTTGGGCGAAGGGTCATTTATCACCGTAGGGCCAAGACTTTGAAAATCTTTGTAATGAACCATTAGATGCTACTACATACCAAAAATCTTAGCTCTAGGCCTTATTGATTCATAGAAGGAGATTTTTTAAGATTTTCCTATTTAACTCTATGTAAAACAAGTGACCCCTGGTGTGGGGTCATTTATCACCATTGGGCTATGATTTGTACAATCTTGGTAGTGGCCCATAAGATGATGCTACATACCAAATATCTAAGCTCTAGGCCTTATGATTCATAGAAGAGATTTTTTAAGATTTTCCTATATAACTCCATGTAAAACAAGTGACCCCTGGTGCGGGGTCATTTATCACCATAGGGCTATGATTTGTACAATCTTGGTAGTGGCCCATAAGATGATGCTTCATACCAAATATCTAAGCTCTAGGCCTTATGCATTCATGGAAGAAGATTTTTTAAGATTTTCCTATATAACTCTATGTAAAACAAGTGACCCCTGGTGCGGGGTCATTTATCACCATAGGGCTATGATTTGTACAATCTTGGTAGTGGCCCATAAGATGATACTTCATACCAAATATCTAAGCTCTAAGCCTTATGCATTAATGGAAGAAGATTTTTTAAGATTTTCCTATATAACTCTATGTAAAACAAGTGACCCCTGGTGCGGGGTCATTTATCACTATAGGGCTATGATTTGTACAATCTTGGTAGTGGCCCATAAGATGATGCTACATACCAAATATCTAAGCTCTAGGACTTATGGATTCATAGAAGAAGATTTTTTAAGATTTTTCTATATAACTCTATGTAAAACAAGTGACCCCTGGTGCGGGGTCATTTATCACCATAGGGCAATGATTTATACAATCTTGGTAGTGGCCCATAAGATGATGCTACATACCAAATATCTAAGCTCTAGGCCTTGCAGTTTTGCAGAAGAAGATTTTCAAAGTTTGCATTTTTAAAATCTATTTTTAGCTCCTGTGACCTAATTATGCAATGGACCAGAACCATTTATACAACTTTAGTAGAGCTTCATCCAAGGAACATTCCTGCAAAATATTTTTCAAATTGGCCAAGCCGTTTAGGAGGAGATGTTGTTTGAAGCAATTGTTGACGCCGGACGCACGCACGCACGGACGCATGCACGCACGGACGACGGACGACGGACGCCGGACAAAAGGCGATCAGAAAAGCTCACCTTGAGCACGTTGTGCTCATGTGAGCTAAAAACAAGTAACTGGTGTTGTATGCAACACATAAAGTCCCCTACCGGCTCCACCTTGACTCAATATGGTAATCAATCCCATTTTTTGCCATATTTTCACTATTTCCGTTACCATAGCAACCACAATTTTAGTCGAAGAACAAAAATAAAATGATGTGCATAATCTACACATTGCCATCTAGTCATATACCAAGTTTCATCAAGTTTGCTTGCTTAGTTATCGCGGGATCCCATTTTTTACCATATTTTCACTATTTCCGTTACCATAGCAACCACAATTTTAGTCGAAGAACAAAAATAAAATGACGTGCATAATCTACACATTGCCATCTAGTCATATACCAAGTTTCATCAAGTTTGCTTGCTTAGTTATCGCGGGATCCCATTTTTTACCATATTTTCACTATTTCCGTTACCATAGCAACCACAATTTAGTGAAGAACAAAAATAAAATGACGTGCATAATCTACACATTGCCATCTAGTCATATACCAAGTTTCATCAAGTTAGCTTGCTTAGTTATCGCGGGATCCCATTTTTTGCCATATTTTCACTATTTCTGTTACCATAGCAACCACAATTTAGTTGAAGAACAAAAATAAAATGACGTGCATAATCTACACATTGCCATCTAGTCATATACCAAGTTTCATCAAGTTAGCTTGCTTAGTTATCGCGGGATCCCATTTTTGCCATATTTTCACTATTTCCGTTACCATAGCAACCACAATTTTAGTCGAAGAACAAAAATAAAACAACGTGCATAATCTACACATTGCTATCTAGTCATATACCAAGTTTCATCAAGTTAGCTTGCTTAGTTATTAAGTTATCGCGGGATCCAGATTTGAGCGGACAGACGGACGGACAGACGGACAGACGGACGGACGGACGGACAGACGGACGGACAGACGGAGGGCAAACCTATAGTCCCCTCCGGTGTGAACACCGGTAGGGGACTAAAAAAAAAAGATATGCAGATAAATGTAATGGTGTGTAACGGTGAATGTAAAACTATTATATAATCATTAATAGCAGGTATAATCATCTGTGTAGCATTCCATTCTGGAAAGTTAAAACAAGCATGGAAAAGAACTCAGTTGGTAAAAAGGCCCCTCAATCACTACTGGTGTTTTAACAATATAATGAAGCAGACTTTATCCATCGTTTCAGTTTTACAGAGACACGGACACAGACTATAATTTTCTTTATTTATATAACGTTTGACATGAAACAAGTCTAGGTGTGCATCTGATAAGGGAAGTGTTTTGCTAAACAATAATTTATTTATCAAAGACACTGTAAATCACTTGACTATTTGAGTTTACCGTCCTTCGACAGTATTTCAGTCATATAGCGACGTCCAGCTAATTACAGGTTGACCCCGAATGCACGGAGGCATCCAGGTAGAACCACTGACTTACTGCAAGCCAGCTGGAAGGCTTTCTCACATGAAAATCCGAATGACCCTACCAGGATTCGAACCTACGCAGTGAGGGGCTGAGTGAGTGTTAAAGTCAGCGACTTTACCCTCTCGGCCATGGAGGCAACTTCACTGTAAATCACTCAGGATCATGCATTAAAAATTTGGTGAATACAGGCATATGTTTCAGCTAGTTGTCATCTCAACAAACAATTTTCCATATGCATATATACAGAATATCTACTATTAAAAATCATTTATTTGACATTGTTTTATATCATCATCTTTTAAAAGGTTAAAAATGAGAATAGAAACACCAAACATAGTGATATGTAACAGTTCAGAATCCAAATTTCCACGTGGTTCCTGATAGTGTCCAACAAAGGTGCAAAACTGCAGCACAAGTGTCAATCTATAATCAGTCTTTATTTAGGCTACAAATAATTGAATAATTTAAACCTTTCCCTCATAGAGGACACCATGAAAAGACCTATGCGAACAACATAAAACCAGATCAGCCTGCGAGTAACTCGCCAATATTGTTTTGCAAATGTTGGCTGGTCGAATAAACAAGAGGCCCATGATGGCCCTAAATCGCTCACCTGAGATAAAAAGGTTGACCCAAGGAACATCTGTACCAATTTATTTTAAAATCTGGCCACTAGTTTTGAAGAAGATGATTTTTAAAGTTTTCATTTTTTTTTCTTTTTGTTGCCATGGCAACCAGAGTTCTATATGGATCAAGTTTATTTAAGCAACTTTTGTGAAGGTTGACCCAAGGATCATCCCTGCCAAGTTTAATCAAATTCTGTCCAGTGGTTTCAGAGGAAATGTTGATTAAAATTTTACCTATATACATATAAGGCAAATAAGCCCCGCCCCTGGCGGCCATGTTTTTTACGGATCGGAAAAATTTTAGCAACTTTGGTAGAGGTTGACCCAAGGAACATCTGTACCAATTTATTTTAAAATCTGGCCAGTAGTTTTGAAGAAGATGATTTTTAAAATTTTCATTTTTTTTCTTCATTTTGTTGCCATGGCAACCAGAGTTCTACATGGATCAAGTTTATTTTAGCAACTTTTGTGAAGGTTGACCCAAGGATCATCCCTGCTAAGTTTAATCAAATTCTGTCCAGTGGTGTCAGAGGAGATGTTGTTTAAAGGTTTCTCTATATACATATAAGGCAAATAAGCCCCGCCCCTGGCGGCCATGTTTTTTTAAGGATCGGAATAATTTTAGCAACTTTGGTAGAGGTTGACCCAAGGAACATCTGTACCAATTTATTTTGAAATCTGGCCAATAGTTTTGAAGAAAATGATTTTTTAAGTTTTCATTTTTTTTTCATTTTGTTACCATGGCAACCAGAGTTCTACATAGATCAAGTTTATTTTAGCAATTTTTGTGAAGGTTGACCCAAGGATCATCCCTGCCAAGTTTAATCAAATTCTGTCCAGTGGTTTCAGAGGAGATGTTGTTTAAAGGTTTCTCTATATACATATAAGGCAAATAAGCCCCGCCCCTGGCGGCCATGTTTTTTTACAGATCGGAATAATTTTAGCAACTTTGGTAGAGGTTGACCCAAGGAACATCTGTACCAATTTATTTTAAAATCTGGCCAGTAGTTTTGAAGAAGATGATTTTAAAGTTTTCATTTTTTTTCTTCTTTTTGTTGCCATGGCAACCAGAGTTCTACATGGATCAAGTTTATTTTAGCAACTTTTGTGAAGGTTGACCCAAGGATCATCCCTGCCAAGTTTAATCAAATTCTGTCCAGTGGTTTCAGAGGAGATGTTGTTTAAAGGTTTCTCTATATACATATAAGGCAAATAAGCCCCGCCCCTGGCAGCCATGTTTTTTTACGGATCGGAATAATTTTAGCAACTTTGGTAGAGGTTGACCCAAGGAACATCTGTACCAATTTATTTTAAAATCTGACCAGTAGTTTTGAAGAAGATGATTTTTTAAGTTTTCATTTTTTTTCTTCTTTTTGTTGCCATGGCAACCAGAGTTCTACATGGATCAAGTTTATTTTAGCAACTTTTGTGAAGGTTGACCCAAGGATCATCCCTGCCAAGTTTAATCAAATTCTGTCCAGTGGTTTCAGAGGAGATGTCGTTTAAAGAAAATTGTTGACGACGCACGACGGACGACGCACGACGACGGACGCAGGGCGATCCTAATAGCTCACTTGAGCACAAAGTGCTCAGGTGAGCTAAAAAACAACAACCTCCCGATCAATAAATGGAGAACCCTTGGGCCCACATTCCTCAAACTTCATAGGGTGATTGGTCAAGACTAGTAGTTGACCCCTATTGATTTTTGGGTCACTTGGTCAAAGGTCAAGTTCCAGTGACTTTGAGTGTGAAAGTTGTGCATAAGGACGGGGCTTATGTGTCGTTCTGACAACTCTTGTTATCTTTAGATACCGCTGTATTCCCCAGTAAAAAAAGTCATTTTTAATGGCATAATAATTTAAGTTCATGCATTGAGGTCTGACTGGGAAACTGTTCCACCTCCTTCTATAAACACTAGAACAGTTTTGCAGTCAGCCCACAGGTCAGGTTGTAATACTTTTGTTGTATTTGTATACTGAATATATTTACATTGCTTCTTTCATGTTGACCATATGCAAGTTTGGTTTCTTCCAAATGTTATGAACTATTAAACAAGACTTTCCAAATACTTACTTGATTGATTTATAACAGCTGATCGTCTAATGAGTGGTGAGGTATATATGCCCATGTCTAATGTACCTGTTACAATTGTGCCTTGCCCAAAACAGAGTTTGAAGGTTGAAGATTCAAACCATTAAGGAAGGACAAAAAAATCCTATGAGAAGTCCCACATACGTTAACAAAGGTGTTCCTTGGAACACATGTATCACCTGCATGACTGAAAAAGTTTGACAGACAGACAGAAAAGGTAATAACTAAAAAAGATAGTGACGCCAGATTTATGGACATTATGCAAGATGATTCCTCATGTCAAGCTCTGTTCATAAATGACATTTCATTTTAAAAGCATGAGTAGAGCAGGAGTTATTGCAGAATAAAGATGTGTGATGGAGCAAAAGAAAGAAGTATGAATGAAAAGGTAATACTGTGAAATCATTTTATTTCGTGGGGATGAAATTTCGTGGATTCGGTGAAAAAAACATGTTCGTGGGGACAAGAATTCGTGGATTCATGAGAAAGATTTTTTTTTAAATTTATTTATTTCAACGTTATCTGGACGTTGATTTGAAGACCTTTACAAAATTTAAGTTGAAAGAATGCAGCCTAATATTGGTCATAATATGTTAATGACATGGCATTTAATGTAAGATCTGTTTTTAGTACTTACTTTTAGGGAGCGTTAATCAGACCAAAGTAAGTGTAAATAAATCTAAACTTGTGGCCATATAATCTTCGTAAAATTTCGGCCATGTATTGCTAAGGATAAAAACCGAGGTCACCACAGTTGTGGCACAGCATGATATCCCGGACAAACTCGTCACCAACTGGGGCTAGACAGGATGTCCTGTAGTGCCTGGGGGCAAGTGGACAATGGGGGCACAGCAGGTGTCAATCAGTCGTCTTGATGACAACGACAAATCACTGTGTTATACTGGCCGTAATACAGAGAGGATCTCTCCTACCCATGCAGCTTATCTACCCAGGAACTTGAAGGCACTCGTGTACTCAAAAAAAATTATGACACAATTTATAATGAAGCAAAACTCCACAAATGAAAGGATAAGACAAATAATATATATACATGTACATATATCATGTAAATATTATAAAACTATGTACCATTAAACACAACTAGTACAGCGACCGCAGTATAAACAAAAGTAGGTGGAGTACTGTAAATTATGGTGGAAACCAACTCAAAATTAGTTGCAGTTGTACATTAAACACAATTAGTTACACAACTAACATTATGAAGTTTTCTTTGGCGATTTGTTTATTTGCTTATTAATACATTATATTCTAGAACATAAACTTTATATGTATTATTGAACTCAATTTACTCAAGAGTCTGTTGGGGTATGGGAGGTCGTCATTATCGGCGAGCTGTTTGACATGATAAATGAAAACTTTTCGTGGGGACATAAATTCGTGGATAGCGGCGTCCAAGAAATCAACATAAATTAATCCCCCACGAAATATTATGATTTTATAGTAACTAAAAATAAATTGATACCAGAGTTATGGACCCTATGCATGACAATTCCCCGTGTCAAACTCTGTCCATACATGAAATTTCATTTCAACAGCATAACTAGAGCAGAATTTATTGCAGAATAAAGAATTGTAACTGACAGAGACAGACAGATGGACAGCCGGACGGACGGGCGATGGAAAAGTGATCCCTATGTGTCATCTCTGCTTACAGCAGGTGACACAAAAATGAACTAAATCCAGAAGGAAGTGCATGTACATGGATAAACAAGAGGGCCAAGATGGCCCTTGGTCGCTCACCTGAGAAAGATGATTGCTTAAGAAATAAAGATGCTTGAGTGTAAAAGTGAAATCTGGCTTTTTTTATGGTTAAATGGGCATAACTCCTAAATTTACAAGTCAATATCAGTTATAATTGAACCCGATTGTGAGATTATGGGCATAAACATTGTCTTAAAGTTTAAAAATGATTGTTAAAAAAATGAAGTTGGTAGAGAATAAACAAAGTGAAATCTTGCATTTTTTATATTAAAAGGGGCATAACTCCTGACCTAAATGACCCATCTCAGCCACAATTGAACTCAATCGAGACATTATGGTCATTAACAATGTCATAAAGTTTGAAGATGATTGCTCAAAAGATGAAGATGCTAGAGTGTAAACAACGTGAAATTTGCATTTTTTATATTAAAAGGGGCATAACTCCTGACCAAATGACCCATCTCAGCCACAATTGAACTCAATCGAGACTTATGGCATAACATGCATAAAGTTTGAAGATGATTGCTCAAAAGATGAAGATGCTAGAGTGCAAACATTGTGAAATCTGGCTTTTTTTGAATATTAAAAGGAGCATAACTCCTGACCTAATGTTCCAATATCAGCCATAATCGAACTTGGCCGAGATTTTATGGTCATAAACATTGATATAAAGTTTTAAGATAATTGCTCATGAAATGAAGATGCTAGAGTGCAAACAATGTGAAATCTGGCTTTTTTGAATTTTAAAAGGGGCATAACTCCTGACCTAATGTTCCGATATCAGCAATAATCGAACTTGGCCGAGATTTTATGGTCATAAACATTGATTTAAAATTTTAAGATAATTGCTCATGAAATGAAGATGCTAGAGTGCAAACAATGTGAAATCTGGCTTTTTTGAATTTTAAAAGGGGCATAACTCCTGACCTAATGTTCCGATATCAGCCATAATCGAACTTGGCCGAGATTTTATGGTCATAAACATTGTTTTAAAGTTTGAAGATAATTGCTCATAAAATGAAGATGCTAGAGTGCAAACGAACAAATTGTGGACGACGGACGACGGACGGACGGACGGACGGACGGACGGACGGACGGACGGACGGACGACGGACATTCATCGATCCTAAAAGCTCATCCTGAGCACACGTGCTCAGGTGAGCTAAAAAGTAACATCACATAGATAAGAGACAGGACATTACACAAAATAAAGATATACCAACAAAAAGGACCGACTGAGGTGCTTAAACCAGGTTTCTAGGGGCCCCAACCTCAATTTATATGTCTGTCTTTCATTTACTAAGTAGGACTTTTTCCTATTGCATGGAACATTCCAAATGATGGGCCAAAGTAGACAAATAAAGCAAACAGTTTAGCTATTATCATGATTTTATTTACAAATATCTTATTCATATCAAGATGCTCTTCTTCTGTTCAATAAAATTATCTTATGTGTATGTACATGTGTGTGTGCTTCCTTCATCTTTAATATACCTACTATACCTATATATTGTTGGTTTATGTCACATTATAATTTTGATATATGGCAGACAAATACCATATAATAATAGTGAATGTTCAAATGGATCATCAAATGTAGGCATATTCCCATTCATCAGTATTATCTTAATGGTCTCATCAATATTAACATGTATCAGAGTTTACTGTATGTTTTGAAGAAAAAAGAAAGATATATGAATCTGTACTCTAAATTTTACAGAAAAAAAAGAAGTTTAAGTGGATGAAACAGAATCCCAGGTGTGTGTTTACTATAGGTTTAGCATTATGTAATATTGATAATGTGCTGTGATACAGTGTTGTTATAATGTGTGGTGATAATGTGCAGTGATAAGGTAAAGGGTAATGTGCCGAGATAATGTGTGGTGATAATGTGCAGTGATACGATAACGAGTAATGTGCAGTGATAAGGTAAAGGGTAATGTGTCGAGATAATGTGTGGTGATAATGTGCAGTGATACAATAACGGGATATGTGTGGAGATAATGTGCAGAGATAATGTATGGTGATAATGTGTGGTGATAATGTGCAGTGATAAGGTAAAGGGTAATGTGCCGAGATAATGTGTGGTGATAATGTGTAGTGATAAGGTAAATGATAATGTGCCGAAATAATGTGCAGAGATAAGGTATGGTGATAATGTGTGGTGGTAATGTATGGTGATAATGTACAGTGATAATGTACAGAGATAATGTGCTGTGTTAATGTATTAAACTGAGCACCAGGGTTTTGTATCCATATTGTAAATTGATAGTCTGGCACTTCAGTCATTTGATGCAACATTTGGCATCCTCCACTGACAATGCCATTATAACTTATGCATAATGATAGCTTTTCAATACCAAAATTCATTTATTAGATGAGGAAAATATAACAGTTGGGATGTCTGGTATTTGGACAAAGTTGCGTCTGTTGATGTACTGGTATTCTCCACCATGCATATTGATTGATCACCTGAGGAATAATCATACTGCAATTTGTAATTACAAGGTGTTAACTCATAACTCATTTTAAGTTAATTACATCATGTTAACTCTTTTTTGTAACCCCCCCCCCTTTGTGTGTGTATGTGTGTGTGTGTGTAAAACTTCATCATGATATTTTCCTCTCTTTTTTTTTTAGGTGGGGGTGGGGGGAGTAATTCATGTACAAGTATACATTTATAATGTTAACTTGTTTTGTGTAACATTATGTTAACTTATCTATAAAGAAAATTTCCTTTGCAATCTTAATACAACTGATTACTGTATCAAGCAATTAATGTGAAAATGAGCCCTTACACAGTATCTAACATCCGCAACAATTGTTCCTCTATTCATCTTCATTACTCTCATAAAGTTAGTCATATTTTTATTCATTCAGGAATGTATTTGGCATGGAAAAAATAATCTGCAAAAAGAAAAAACTATCAAAGAGACATTTGTCAGAAATGTTTGTCACAGAGTTACAATTCTCTTCTTGTCTTCTGTATACAAACTGCTGCTGCAATTTGTCAAAGAGATCCTGAGATTTATGGATTTGTGAGATTTAATTACACGTTGGACTGATTGTCTCTAGAGAGGGAGAGTTCCAAGTCTCCTGCACTTTCCAGCGATAGCCAGCCGTCCCCTGGGGAATCCGCTACAACACACCGTATTACATTAAGCAATCTGGACTAGTTTCACATTCAAACGGCTCTAAACGATCGCACATTACCGATATTGTTCACCAATATCTGGCATTAAAGTTTTGTGACCGTGATGTTACGAATAATATGCGAATCCATCAGGCAGAGAGAGCGTCCGGAATAGATGAGAAGTCAGACAGACATGTCAGTTCAAACTGACAAACTTAAGATTTATGGAAAAGCAGCAAAAAATTCAATCAAATATGATGCTATAAAACCAAAGGCAACAAAAGCTGCTTGCTAAAAATCCATAATAATCAACATTAGAGCATGTTTTTCTAATATGCCCTGAACATTTTCAGAATATCTTGTCTTAACAACTTAAAGATAAACCAGCAGAGAACTTTTCTGTTATCAAAAATTCAGTCCTAAAGTCAATAACACAGAATAATATAATATTTAAATAGGACAAAATGCCTAAATTCAAACCATTTGCGAAGGTTTGAAAAGATCTGCTTCAGAGGCTTTTGGTTGCCAATAACAACGGGTTATTTGCTCATTTGACACAGCACTGATTGACCCTGCACAGTCAGGTGACAGCAAACCAAAAGAAATTACCTCATGAACTATTTATGTTGTATTGTTGTATTGAGGTTTACCGTTGCTGCGATAGTATTTCAATCATATAGCGACGTCCAGCTAATTACAGGTGGAGGATAACCCCGAGTACACAGAGGTACCCGTGTAGAACTCCCGACCTACCACAAGCCAGCTGGAAGGCTTCCTCACATGAAAAATCTGAAGTCCCTACCGGGATTCGAACCCACAGCGGTGAGGGGCTGAGAGATTTGTAGTCCACGACTGTAACCGCTCGGCAACAGTGGTTGAACATATGCAAAGGGGCAAAGATGGCCCTTTTTCCTTCATTAAGTATTTCAATTTTAACAGACAAAAGGAAGAACTATTTCAAAAAGAGGGCCAAGATGGCCCTGAAGATGCTCATCTGAAAGAAATGCATTCATTGCCTGTACAAGTTATTAAATTATAGCATAGTTGTACTGAATACATAAACTGTGAGATCATTTCAATTCCACAAACAAACAGTACCTGTGGTCAAAATATGAAGTCAAACTTGACTAAGAGGTTATGGCTATAAACATTGTCATCAAACTTCAAAAGGATCGCTTGAGAAATGAAGATGCTACAGTGAAATTTGGCATTTTTATTAATTAAAGGGCAATAACTCCTGACCTAATTATTCAATATCAGCCATAGCCCAACTTGGCATAGAGATTATGGCTATAAATATTATCATAAAGTTTGAAAATAATGCTTCAGAAATGAAGATGCTAGAGTGCAAACAAAGAAAAGGGACACAACTCCTGACCTATAGGCCGATATCAGCCATAATCAAACTTGGCCAAGGGATTATGGTCATAAATATTGTAATAAAGTTTGGAGATGATTGTGTAAGAAATGAAGATGCTAGAGTGCAAACAAACTAAATGTGGACAGACGGAGAGACAAATAATCCTAATAGTTCATCCAGACCGACCTTTTTGAAATGACCCATAACTGAACTTGATTAGGAGCTATAATATGCTTGTCAATTCAAAATAACTGAGATAACAACCCATGTGTTTCAAGAAATATCTCAAAATGTCAAAATCTATATCACCATAGGAATTTTAAAGACAACAAGACCATTTTCTTTGAGGATTTACTAATAATAACATGCATGCAACATTTCTATTCTTTAAGCCAGTAAATCAGGGAGAAGTTTGAGTTGACAGAATGCTTGGTAGAAGGCAGACCAGGAGGCACAGAATCCCCATATTAATATCCAGTGGCACTTGATGCAATCTTAGAATTTCTACTTCATGCACAGAACACAATGGTGCTCAACAAAACACAAGAAACATCTCATCTCGTTAGGGATGTAATATGCACACACAACCATTCGCTTTAGAATCATCAAGTATAAATCCTAACAATATCTGATTATAGGATGCTCAAAATAATGGACATTAAAACTTTAAATTATTAAATTTAAAACCGGTGTCTGCTGAAGACTGCAAATGCTTGGAGCCATCAGTCATAAGCTTCAAGTAGCGTGAAGCACTCCTACTGGAGCCAAAAAAGTAATTCACTCCCATTCAGATAATGTACATGTTGCATGTAGATTTTATAGATTCTCTAACAGAAATCACATCACAATGAGACAGGAGTTTTTTCATTTGTGTTGTCCATTAATTTCATGTCAAATAAATTATTTCTATATCTGGCAAATATTACTAATATTGCAGAATGTTAAGATAACATCAAATTCACATTCAAGGGACATATTTAACCGTTTCTTTTAGTTGTATAAACATAAGATAACCCTGTCAGTTGCAATGACTAATCTTGAAGAATAAACAGTTTTATAATATTCATATTTTTATCAAATATGTTGAAACAATATGCAATACAATTTTCAAAATTGTTGATAGAAAAACAATGCATTTGATCACCCTTCACTTCATAACAGGTGAAAAAAAAAACTACCCTTTTTTATTCACGCTGCTCATTTTGCCATATCTTCTGTTTGATTTTGTTAAGTTTATGGTAAGTCTGTTATTTAATGAAACATCGTTGTTCAATGTTCATTATTCTATTCTGCATTAACTGTGCACTTAAATGATAATTTGTGGTCTAAACCCAACTTTAACTTGTATTGGAATTCACATTCAAATTCTGGGATGAACTTAACTGAAAATAACACAAAATATACGACTATTTAGGCTGGTTAAATTGACTTGAAGATATCAATCTTATGCTGCAGAAATATACAACAGTGGATAAAAATCAAACTGCGTGCTTAATAATCTCACGAAAGGTTCTCAATATCCTTCAGGAAATCTCATTAATGAAGTAAGAGCACGAGCTAAAATGATCTCAGAAAATTTGTCACCATAACACTATCAGAGACAGAAAATTTGATAGTAAAAGTAGGTCAAATGCCTGATTTTCAGGAATTCTTCAATATAGAGTTGCTTACAGTCATCAAATTGAATTCCCACCAAGTATAATATAAATTTACATTTTTTTTCACACTTACAAACATCAATTAAACAAATAATTGTCAGTTTACTACAATTTCATGTATTTCTTAGAAGGTGTCACAATCCTGCAAGTGAACACGTGGCACTGTATCTGAAAGTTGGGGACTCAAACTAGGTGAACTTCACTCACAAAACCTGATGTGCAATATGCTAGTCTCAGTAACCATCATGAGGGATTTACCTCATGAATATTCATGTAAATATTTGTCACTTGATGAATATGAATAACATTAAACATGGATATTTCCTTGCTAGGAAGACTCCGTAGATTCTAGGCTACAATATTGTACAAACAAACAAACAAACAAACAAGAAACTCAAGGATAGTGCAGTCTGATCAGGATATGCAATGTTTACATCAAAACACGTCTAAAGGACTAGAATAGAAAATCAGTTGAAAGACGTCCAAACGTCTAAATAAGGTAAAGGGTTCATACTTATGTTTGTGACATTTTTTCAATATCAATTCACTTAATTGATAAGGCTTATAAGGTACTGGAATGCATTACTGATTAAATGAAGTATAACGTAGCAGTAAGTATTAAGGTTGGTGGATTTATGGTTAGTCCAATACCCTTACTTGAAATGGTGCCAAAATACCACCTTAATTACAGTAAGTTTTGATATTACTTCTTCCTCTGGTACTTGTTTGATTGAACTTACGAGCAGTCTTCTGTCATCTATTTCAATTTGTGTCTGTGGTACTGTACCAAACAGGTATTACTCTGAATTTAAGAGTCATTTATTCCAAGGAATCTGATTTTAGACTTAGGATAATTTGATTAATGTGATTAAAGTTAGAGAAAAGTTAAAGTGGAAGAAATGAGAAAAAGTAATTGAAGCTTGTTAAGAGTGGATCAGGGAGCAGTGTTTCTCAGCAACCACCTCTTACCTAAGCTCTACTACTGTTGCCTCTGGTTACTGATCAGCCTCACTCATTCACTGGTCTTTGGACTCCTGGAAACAGAAAAGCAAGGTTTCAAATCTGGTCCACAACCATAATCTATCATCAGATACTGTAAAAACTCCTTCTGATAATCACTGACTATATAACCCAGCTGCGAAAATTGATGCATCTCATTCTTCACAATTTTCTATATCAGTTTCAACCCTTTGACTTTAACAGACGGAATAACTTTCCCGATCAAAATGACCACCATTGCAGTGTCAATTTCTGTGGGTAGAACTGATCAAATATATTAAAGCATAATAACGTAAACTCTACAAAAAAAATGATTTGATTTATTGAATACGCATAATTTTTGTAGAATTTCATCAATCTCAATTTAGGTTTAGATGCCATATTGTACAAAATTAATTTGCCAAGAGTGAATGCCCCTGCGTTTAATCAATTATTTGGAAAAGCAGATGATTATCAGCCACCAAGGTCAAAATCTGTCTATTTTCAATGCTACTTGATCATCGATTAATTCTTAGCAACCAGCAGCCCCCCTATGGTCATACATGACAGTTTCCTGTTTGTGCTTGCAGTGCATCTCCCCGATCTTCTCTGTTAGACAAGAGCAGATATGCACATAGAGATATCGGATGCATATCAGAATGTCTTGTGCATTACTGATGTGATTTGATATTCATTTTAGTACAGAATTCAAGGCCATAATGATCTAGAGTTCAGTAAAATTGCGATAGTCTTAGGATAAATTTTCTAACATCATGCCTCATCTGAAGTGTTTCCTAGTCCCACTAGCACTTCCTATGAAACTAAATAAATTATTTTTCAAAACCTCCCAATTATCCAAGATTTCATATTTCCCCATCACAAATTAATAACACTCATTATTGCATGTACAAATTCAAACAAATAGTAAATTTCAAATTCTCTGATCCATTCACATCCATTAGTCATTAAGGCATTATTAGAACATATACACTATAATAGAATCTATGAAATTGAACCTAAATTGAAAATAAGGTTCAAGTGTATGGATTATGATATTAAAACTGTAATGACAATTCCTTCAAATAGCAATTTACTGCATTTTAAGAGATTATATGAATTCTTTTATATCTATTTACAGTCAAAACCAATTATTGTAAAACAAACTTATTGAACATAAATTTAATGGCATAAAATCTATTACACTCAATCAATCATGCGCAGTAAAATGCTGCAAAAATTTCTCTGGTGGTAATCAATATTCATTATACAAGAAATGACATCTACTGTTCAGAATGGAGGTAAAGGATTGAATTAGAATCTAGTAATTGGAAGTTACTTAATATTTCTCCAAAGAATCTAAATGGTCCAGCTAAATAGCAGATGTGAGAGGTAATTAGCCAATTACAGTGGCAAATGTCATGTGGTCAAGAAGGCCAGATTGTTATTTGTCAGTAGGGAAAATACTGGAATAAATGGTGCTACATGGCAGAGTGTCATCAGGGGAGGCTACTCATTGTGACCATGTGGTTTTTCCTAGAGCAAAGTGTGGTCTGATAAAAGTGATGATGATGTTGGTTAGAAAAGTGATGATGTTGATGATTAGACTACTTCTACAACAATGATGATGATGATGATGATGATGATGATGGATGAGATATTGTGAAATCACTTATTTGTAATTTGCAATTCTGATCAATCTTCTTTCAATGATTCATTTCTGTAATACCCCCAAAATTTACTAAACAAACTGTTGGGATATGACCATACAAAAAGTTTTAGTATATCTATTTAACACATAAGCTTAAATTGACTACTGATCCAGACTGCGTTTTAAAATCTCTAATGGAGTCGCTAAATTTTAATCCCTATGATTTTCCATATCAGCTTGATTTCAACTTTGCTGTTTTCATGTTATTACCATTTGTAAAAACTGAACAACAGTTGAACCTGTATAAGCTGCCACTTGTACTTAGCAGTCAACCTGCATTTAGCAGTCAATTATAATACTACCAGGGATAAAATTGGAATAACAATGTTCATAAAAGAGATATTTTGACAGGAAAAGATTTGTAAACATGAGATGATGCTAAACAGGGACAAATTTATCAGTATGCAATTGTGGTATGATACTGTGGTAGAGACATATTTGAAAAACATAAAATAATGCCTTTAACAAGATCATGTCAATTGACAGAGCAATGCCTTTATCAAGATGATGTTCTAGAGACAGAACAATGCCTTTAATAAGATCATGTGCAAGAGACAGAGCAATGCCTTTAACAAGATCATGTGCAAGAGACAGAACAATGCCTTCAATAAGATCATGTGCAAGAGACAGATCAATGCTATTAACAAGATCATGAGGCAGAGCAAGAGACATAAGAATGCCTTTAACAAGATCATGTGCAAGAGATAGAACAATGCCTTTAACAAGATCATGTGCTAGAGACAGAACAATGCCTTTAACAAGATCATGTGCAAGAGACAGAACAATGCCTTTAACAAGATCATGTGCTAGAGATAGAACAATGCCTTTAACAAGATCATGAGCAAGAGACAGAACAATGCCTTTAACAAGATCATGATGCAGAGACAGAACAATGCCTTTAACAAGATCATGTGCTAGAGATAGAACAATGCCTTTAACAAGATCATGTGCAAGAGACAGAACAATGCCTTTAACAAGATCATGTGCTAGAGACAGAACAATACCGTTAACAAGATCATGTGCTAGAGACAGAACAATGCCTTTAACAAGATCATGTGCTAGAGACAAAACAATGCCTTTAACAAGATCATGTGCTAGAGACAGAAGAATGCCTTTAACAAGATCATGTGCTAGAGAGAACAATGCCTTTAACAAGATCATGTGCTAGAGACAGAACAATGCCTTTAACAAGATCATGTGCTAGAGACAGAACAATCCTTTAACAAGATCATGTGCTAGAGACAGAACAATGCCTTTAACAAGATCATGTGCTAGAGACAGAACAATGCCTTTAACAAGATCATGTGCTAGAGACAGAACAATGCCTTTAACAAGATCATGTGCTAGAGACAGAACAATGCCTTTAACAAGATCATGTGCTAGAGACAGAACAATGCCTTTAACAAGATCATGTGCTAGAGAAAACAATCCTTAACAAGATCATGGCAGAGAGAACAATGCCTTTAACAAGATCATGTGCTAGAGATTGAACAATGCCTTTAACAAGATCATGTGCTAGAGATTGAACAATGCCTTTAACAAGATCATGTGCTAGAGATAGAACAATACCTATAACAAGATCATGTGCTAGAGATAGAACAATACCTTTAACAAGATCATGTGCTAGAGACAGAACAATGCCTTTAACAAGATCATGTGCTAGAGATTGAACAATGCCTTTAACAAGATCATGTGCTAGAGATTGAACAATGCCTTTAACAAGATCATGTGCTAGAGATAGAACAATACCTTTAACAAGATCATGTGCTAGAGATTGAACAATGCCTTTAACAAGATCATGTGCTAGAGATAGAACAATGCCTTTAACAAGATCATGTGCTAGAGATTGAACAATGCCTTTAACAAGATCATGTGCTAGAGATTGAACAATAGATCATGTGCTAGAGATTGAACAATGCCTTTAACAAGATCATGTGCTAGAGATAGAACAATGCCTTTAACAAGATCATGTGCTAGAGATTGAACAATGCCTTTAACAAGATCATGTGCTAGAGATTGAACAATGCCTTTAACAAGATCATGTGCTAGAGATTGAACAATGCCTTTAACAAGATCATGTGCTAGAGATAGAACAATACCATTAACAAGATCATGAGCTAGAGACAGAACAATGCCTTTAACAAGATCATGTGCTAGAGATAGAACAATGCCTTTAACAAGATCATGTGCTAGAGATAGAACAATACCGTTAACAAGATCGTGGGCAAATAAACAGAATGTTGCCTTTAACAAGATCATAATTATGCAAGAGTCATTTTTACAACTGTGAATAATAAGGACAGGAAAATGTCCACTGGGAATGGTGTCTATAACCTGTATCACATGCCATGGTCAGAGAGGATCACCAGTAAATCACCTGCAACATGACACATCATTTATCATATTGACAAATCCCTCCAGAGGTCATCAATAAAGTAGGTCTCACATCAGAATTCATCTCCAAAAAAGTGAAGGAGTCACACTATTACATTGTACTAAAAAGAGGAAGAAGAACTCACATATTGTAGATTGGGAGTATAAGGTATATGGTAAACAGTTGCTAATATCATGAATAATGCATGATTGTCCATAATTTAGCATTATTAGCATAAAGCAACTTAACATGAGATTTCTACCGTATTTTCTGAAGTCAAGAACATGTGAGATTTTACCTCCATGAAACTAGACAAAGCTGATATCCTTGTGATTCAGAGTGTGGAAAAAATTTCAAGGTCTGGAAAAAAATCACATCATATTTTTGTCCACAGTTGGTATTTTTTATGAACATGTAAATGTGGTGTAAATGAAAACTGAACCTTAAAGATGACATTGAAAGTGAAAATAAACATGGTAGCATACAAGACTGGATGATCCTGAAGGTTGTGGGTTTGAACCATGCGGGGGCAGAAATCTTTCCTGACAACCCAGGCTGCTGGTCCAACCAATGAATATTCTTGAGCAATTAGTTTAAGCTGATGAAAGAACTTGTTTCCCAGGAGGCATAAAAAAAATGTTAAAACAAAACTAAACAAACATTGGTAGAGTGGAGGAATCAGCTGAGAGGGAGAAAGCATCATGTAGATCAATTTTGCTCCTCAGAGATCTGTTCCATGAAAACAGATCAATTCTGTTAATGCACAATGTCAAATGTGTATGTAAATGGAAAGGGTTCCGATGTTTGTTAATAATTAATACCATGACCAGTCAGTATCCATAAATGAATGCAGTTTCCAATTTCACGCACATGGTTTGTAACGCTGCCTACTCAGTCTTTTATTTTCAATGATAAAAGCAACATAGCATTTCGGCATCCACTGCATAGTTGCGGAGGAGCATATGGTAAAGAAATCATCTATGGAGAGCAACCACTTAAAAACTATAGGTTACCTCTTTTCTCTCAAATTTTAAACTTTACTGATTTTACATCTGAATGAATTCGACACAATGAAAATATCCTCATTGGTGCTGATGATGGTGTTTGTGTGGTCAATGATGTAAGAAAGACTTGAGTAATTGAAGGAAAATCAGAGGTCCAAACAGGTGACCATTAACAGTTCTCATACCATGCACAGATCACACTAGTAACAAACCCAGGTGCGATAAACCACTGCACTATCTGGACCCTGAGCCTTCAGATTATGTGACTGGGTATCAAACCTTTGGGCAGAAACAATTTAGTGCAGACCCTCACATTATATTAAAGGCATCTATTTTTATTTGGCTTGTGGCCACAGCCGCAAGCCATACATTACTTCATTTTGTGATTCCCTTATCATCGTTCTTGTAACATTTCAGACACGTTGCATTTGGGAGATAGCCAAGATACATCATCGCAGGTTTCCCAAATTTAAAATTGCCACAATCTATAAATAGATTGATAGATACTGAGACTGCAATATTTACTGAACCAGAAACCATTGATGATTACTAGCTCAATTATCATATTGGCATTCAGAGTTCAGTTTGGAATTTAGTAGATGCAACAATAAACATATAACTCTTTAGAAAACAAATCTGTATAAAACTACTGATGGAGTCTGTCCATATATGTCATACAGTATTAGACAAATCTTGCAAGCATGTGCCAAAAATTCTTGAAAGCTCAATTCAATTTTTTTTCAGTAAATCCAATCGACGGTACTTGGTTATTATACTGGGGCCAAGACTTTCACAAAAACAAATAGTGGTTAAGCAACAGATGCTTTGGATAAACCGGCTAACAATAAACTGCAGTACTATATATGGCTGTTTCATTAATTGAGGTTGTTAAAATATTTAGTTATATGGAAGATTCGCTTATACCAAGTATGTTATCCACTTTAAATAAAGGTTTGACCTACTTACTTACTTTCAATAGTGAAAATTCCATTATATCACAGTGTTCATGCAACTCAAATAAAATGAATACATAGTAAAATAAAGATATGAGATCTTTGTTGGATGTATGTTGCCATTTACATCATACTCAAGTGTTCTGATGGATTAATCATACCTGTTAAAAAAAAGATGATAAAGACAGAACAACAATGATATCATCAGCAAACTTTAAAAGAAGTAAAAAGCTTACCCTAGGAAGATTATGTCTCCTGACCTTAACTTCTCATAATATTGTTATATTTTCATACACTCCAGTTCCTATTCCTTAACATCAGCAATTAATTTCCTACATGGTCAGTATAGATGGTCAGGGAGTTATCACATATGTGATCTTCAATCACTTCACGCATTATCAGTCATCAATCAGAGCATAACACATGTACCACTAGATACTGAACTGACACGCCCTTGGACTTGTGAACTTGCAAAGACTGACTCTCTGATGTCTCACTGTGCAAAGGTATAGATTCTTGGCAATGAAAATAGAGAAAATTTTTTCAGAGATTGAAATAAAAAAAAAAAAAATTAATGAATTAAATTATCCAAAGTAGCTATAGCATTCATTCCTGTGTGCAAATGCTAGTAAATAACATTAGTCGTATAATGGGAACCAAACTATTAATGTTGTTAGGAACCCAGTCTATTATATTTGTTATACACCATTACAACATGCTCCAAAATAAAGCTGGAACTAAGTTTCAGGATTGCACTGTACATGACATACATTTTCCTAACGCAAATATTGTCTGATACAATTAAACTAGACTATCTCAAATGCAATAGCTATAGGCAACATATAAAATATTGAGTATTGTAGAATTTCTTATTCCCATATGAGAATGTAGATCAAATTTTAACATAGACTAGCACACATATTGCCATCTGCTCTCAGAAATTTGTAATCTTAGATAAAAAAGGAACACATGTATAGATCTTGAGACAGACTACAAATATCAATACTGGAGAGACACTTGCATCACAGACGCTGAACCCTTCCAGGATCAAACAGTACAAAGAATACCAAAAAGTATGATGAATATGCCATTAAAAACCTTACCTTAGCTGTCTATCCATCTGTTACATTTGGTCTAGTCTGGCTAAACTCACCACACAGAATAATTGAAGCAAGACATATAAACACATAACTGCCATATAGGGCAAGAAAAAACACCATGGGCAAAACAGACCTAGGAAAGTGCTATTGACTGGTAGTTAACTCACTCTTCCATCACCTCCCGACAACAAGAAAACATTATCAGATTTCATTAATTATTCATCAATCAGAGAAAGCATGGCTAGTCATAACACATTACTGCCTCATGGTAATAATGGACCATTCTGTTTCTATATGCAGGTAATGCACACTCTATAGACCAGGGTTGTTGCCAGTAATGGCCAGTCTACCATTGGGAAGTAGTAAAGCAGAGTTTTCTAATGGCTTGTCCAACATCAATAGACTGGTATAGTCAGACAGCATAATAAATATATATATATAAATATGTATCAATTCTATCCTTTCAGAAAACAAAGATGGTAATAATAGTGATTATCTAGTCACTGAGATTAACGCAATATATAGTTTATCCTGGAAATGTAGGGCCCAGATAATGTTGTGCAGAGCATTAGGATTCTGAAAGAATTATCCATGCATATTGGGGAAAAAAATGGTAGTTAATAGTTACAATAAGAGAATGCTCATTAACTCATGTCTAATGTCTTTAATCACATTATTTCAGTCATCAGTGGATTCTCTCCTCATGAGACTAATGGTATCATGCATGATATAACACCAAGTCACATTATCGCTATTATAAATGACACAAAAATACTGAGGGATAGTTTTCCATTTGGTCAGGTTACCAAATTAATAACTGTAACTATTTAAACCATCTTTATAGACTGCATAAACCTACTGAATAAATTTCTATTCATTATTCTTTCAGTCATACAGTCTAGCTCCATTTCAACACTGCAATGTCATCGCTTGTCTGTTTGGGTTTTTGTTAAAAAGGGGGAGGTAAATCAGGTAAAAATGGCCTGTAATGAGAATGTAGCCCTTGTGATAGTGAACAAGTGTGTGAAGTTTGATGACTGATGGTTAAATATTCTAGAAGTTATGGCCAAGGTTAATTTTACTCTCTGATATTTTTTAAAGGGAGATAAATTTGATAAAATGGACCTAAGAGTTATGGCCCTTGATTGAAATGTAGCCCTTGTGATAATGAACAAGTATGTGTAGTTTGAGGACAAAAATAGTTAAGAAGTTATGACTGGAGACAGAATCTTTAATAGTTTAGCAATTATGACCAAAATTCAAGTTTTTTACAGCATCTTTTTTTTTTTAAAGAGGGAGATAAATTTGTCAAAATTAGCCTAAGAGCTATGGCCCTTGATGAGAATGTAGCTCTTATGACAGTGAACAAGTATGTGAAGTTTGATAAAGCTTTAATAGTTCAGATGTTATGACTAAAGTTAAAGTTTTTCACAAGGCTGCCTGCACTGCTGACACCATATTGATGACAATACCTTGACTTTTTTCTTTGGAAAACAGACAAGCCTAAAATGCACCTTATGCAAGCTTTACAAATCACAGGGGGGGGGGGGATGTGATCCTGTTCATGAACTTGTTATATTGGCTTTTGATTTATGATAAAATGCACCATAAATAATCTAGGCTGTACTTCATTTTTTTTACCAGTTTATCAAAATGGTTACAATCACCATACCCTGTACATCTGAACGGATAATACCTACAAGGGCTTGAGCTTCAAAAGTCACAAAACTACACATACACACAATCATGTGTGTCAGTAATATATGCATTCAAAATATAGTATGCAATGTTTTTTTTATTTAAATTAAAAAAAAACTTATCTTACTTCAAATCGAGAAGAATGTTCTTCCAACTTATACCACCAGTACTTTGTGCCGCCTGGGAAGGTCATGCTTTCAACGGAGTTTGAACCTTTTAATCATGTATGTGACAACTGGACTGGTTCAGTTAATGTCTCAGCACAAGAGTGTAACATCATGGATCATACCTTGGTATTTACAATCACATTGTACAGTGATTTGCATGACTCAGAATGAGTGTGTGGGACTGTTTGATACATGGGAGAAGCAGAAATATGGCATGTGTACGAGATAAACCTAACCACAGCTATTTCTGATTCAATGCAAATAAAAGCACATGTTTCATCAAACTTGACAAAAAAAAGAATTACAGAGCCTTTAAGATTTGCTTTTCTGTCAAGCCGATGTCAAATAAATAAATAAACTTTGCAGCACATACAAGCATGTTCACAACAGATAAGTATGTTTTTAACAGATATGTATGTAAGAATAATAACAATATCTTACTTTTTTCTCTGGAGAACATTCAGTTACTAGAGATATTCAGGGATAAGAGAACCTGATCCCGGCGATTTTGTAATTGTTGATATTACTTGTATTTGTTGATATTACTTGTAATTGTTGATATTACTTGTATTTGTTGATATTACCAGTAGGTGTAATTACATTCATTAAGAAAATGTTTAACTGATATAGAGATATCAGAGGAACAGTTACTTTAGTTATGTTATACAGTGGAACCAATTCCTCGCCATTTTGAAATTTATTTACAGTCCTGATTTCTTCCCTTATTTTAACTATAAACAAAATGTTTCATCTGATTTCGCTGTTTCGATTTTGTAGCTTTTTTCAGGTAAAAATCCAAGTCTCAAGATTGCAATTCATGCATATTTTTCAATTTTTATTTCGAAGTCAATTTTCATAATTTTATGTGAACTGATTATCCATCTTATCATCAATTGTATCTGGTCAGTAACCAAATTTATTTTGTGGCGTCACTTGGAGTGATGGCTCAGGCAAATATTTCACACCTCTTTTCGAGAGTGGGTTGGACACACGTGTGTCCATCCAGAAATGTTGATTATCACTGATCGATGTCTGACAGTTTGCTTAATATACGCAAGTCAGCAGATAAACCCAGGTGTCAGATTTTGAGTACATTCCATATCACCGTTTTCGTCACCGGCATGTGACACTACCTGAAGCAGCAGATCGACAGTAGAGACAACATGTATTATGGTGTCAAGATTAAATTTTGTCGATATTGCAAAATCCTTGATTAAATTTCATTTTATTCAAAACAAATTATGGAGTATCAAGCCTGTACATCTGTAAAGCATGTTTATTTTAATCACAATAACTTGCATTCATATGTTTTCCTAACAGATTCTTCAGATAGCTTGTTGCACTCATGAGTCTTCTAAACACGTCAACACGACCATGCCAGAAGCCTATTATATCCCACTTTCAGAATTACAGTTGTGTCCCAAGTGCCAAGCACAAAATGCAAGAATCTTTTTTAAGGATTACAGGGCAATGACTCTCACCACTCAGCTACATGTATCATGTCTTGTTACTCAATGTCACTAATAATAAGGTCCAAGAAAGATACAAGATGAGTACAATATTTATTCAATGCATCATAGCTAGGGCGCTGTGGTCCAGTCATGACATACCTGATTACGTATCCAAAGGTGGGGAGGGGAGAGAGGAATTTTTCATGACCTCCAAGGTGCAAAGTACTGGTCCAACTAAGGAACCATCGAGAGGGCTTAATATAAGTTGTAAGAACTTGTTTCCCAATCAAAGTAAGTAAAAAAGTTAAAACTCAACTGTGCAGGATCAAGGAAAAGACCTCCAATTGCTGAGATAACTGGAGGTATCAATGAAGATGAGTCATACCCCAACCACATAGCAATCAACAATTAATGACACTGCCTACAGATATTGAACAACCTAAGGATCTACCACTGTACATGCATTACTTATGTGGAATACAGGTGAGAGCCATTATTGCATCATTCTGTCTTGATATCTATACTCAAAGGAGAAAGAAACACAGGATAACTAGAATCTATAGTAACCACTCAAGTTTTTACCTCCTAACTTTGCAAAAAATCTCATATGATAGACCCAATCTAAATCTAAAGCATTTTAATATTTTGTTTGAAAAAAAATCTTTATCAAAATAATTTAAACTGTAATACTGTCAAATACTTCCGATTTAAAACTGAAACAGAAGTTTACCCTGCGTTTCTTTTTCCTTTGAGTATAATTAAGATATCTGGACATATTAATTTATCAGTCAAGACATTCTTCTATTAAAATAAATAATATATACAGAATACAGACTGTTTTATTTTTGATGTGTACAAACATATCAATTTGGTCACATAACAGTTTTACAGAAAGTATTAAAATATAGAAAATAATAATTTTTATCTTGACACTTTGTATGTCAACATTTCTTCTACCTCAAAGTATTTCTTTGCCCTTGTTCATGCTGAGTATTTCTTACATGAGACACAAGTGTATATTTTTTTTGTCACTACACTCACATAATTATCACAGAGGTGTGAAAAATACAATAAAGTTGTAGTCATAATTTCGTTGAATAAGTCCCCGATCAACCAAATTTGGGTCACTTATTTTGTGAATAGTGTGAAAATGATTGAACTGATCAATGGCAGAATCATTCTAGGATTCTGTGAATTTCAAAAGATGTCTTAACCCTTTCCCTCATAGAGGATACCATGAAAAGACCTATGCTAACAGCATAAAACCAGATCAGCCTGCGAGTAACTCGCAGGCTGATCAGGTTTTATGCTGTTCGCTGCTCCTCAGTGGTCTGGTAATGAGGATTTTACAATTAAATTTGGTAACTTTTGAGTTTGGCTTTCTGCAGATCAGGCTTTATGTGGTACCTATTGAGTGCGTCAAAATGAGTCTATATGAGGGAAAGGGTTAAATAATGCAGGATATTTCTGTATACTATCACACTTAGGCGACTAATGACACATAATATTTTAAATACACTGGGTAAGCAATCCAGAGGATGACCTAGACCTTTTCAGTATTCAGTACAGGGAGGTTTCTGGATTGCCCAGAGAAAATTGTGAAAGTGGCAAAAAAAAAATATATATACAAAATTATATGAGTATACATAAAGAACCTCATTATTAAAATATTGCTATATCTACAAATGTATTTGTGATAACACTTATCTATCATCCCCATTTTTTAGTGTTACAGTTATGATTATAATGAAAAAAGTATTATGGTTTATGTATTATAGTTTTTATATGACTGCATGTCAACATGTACATGTCAATTCATATATGTTGAGTTGTTGACATATCTTAGTTATGACTGTAGATTTCTAGATAATGAGTTTCACCTGTTGAATATCCTTTCATAACCTGAACAAAACCAGCACTCCTCTCCTTTCTCAGGTTTCCTTGCAACATATGTAGGAACATTTTTCAAAGCTGCAGTGAAGCCTTTAGCAGAGGTCTAAGATGAGATATGGCATGATCCTCAAATGTCAAGAAATGTCAACTTAAAAATACTCAAGAGCTAAGATCCAAAATTAAAACTTAAAGAAGCCTCTGGCATTTGCATTGTTCATAAAGCATTACACCTAAAACAGAACAAATTGAAAAGGTGATTAACATACAAGCCCTATTACCACTTCTTTGTCAGGGTGCCAAGCTGTAGTGTTCATTGACTAAGGAAACAATTCTTGCATGTTCCCTGGGGGTGATAGTTTTTCAAAATCTTCCAAGATGCACTGTACAGTTCTTTGGTTGGACTAGTGCTATGCACCAGTCCTGGGAAGGTCAGGAAAGATTCCTGTCCACAATGGGAATTAAACCCACAACCTCTAAATCCACAAGATGATGATGATGACAAACAGTCATTATCATGACATCGGGCCTACCAGTCCTGGAACTACCCTTGATATGCTGTGAACCAAGCAAGGGAGCTATACCAGTACCATTTTTTATATTATGGCCAGGATCAAACTCACAACCTCCCAGCATATAAACTGTCACAGGTTAAAAACTTACCATAAACTTCTTTGCCAGTTATATCAGTTTGCGTAAAAATCAGAATTATTTAGAAGACCATAAATTATAATTAATGCATTCACAAAAAGATTAGCAATACAATAAACTTCGGCATGTAATTGCTCCACATAGAATCTGTCCAGCTAACCAAGAGACCAATAAACACATCAGGCAGGTCTCCTATATGATTACAATCTGTTCTATTTCTGTTATGGATGCTACATGCCAATACCAAGTTTGATAAGAATCAGTTAATCTAACATATGTTATAGACAGAGTTTATTGTAAGGATCTGACACTGAATCTACATGTGTGTTCATCTGATCAGCCGTCAAACACGCCACCAATCATTTCATATTACTTTTATTATCAAGGATACATGCTTTGTTTCTGGTGGCAGAATGTGTTACAAAGATTCCATGCATTCTGGCTGTGCAGAAATGCTTTTTAATAACCCAATGTCCTGAACATTATACTTCAGCTCAATTACAATCAAAGCGCACAATGCGCTGAGAGACGGCAACAGGATTAACATTCTAAACCCAGCGTTTCTGAAGTTATTGAAGCAGTCACATGACGACAAAAACTCCACCCGCTGTTGCTACAGAGGTTCTGTTTGTAACATAATAATCCGGAGTAAAGGTCATGAACCTTTCATTCATAAAGAGCTGCATACCTTAGTAGGTCATTCTCTTTCTCTAGTACTAGCGAATTCTATCTGTTGTTTTGTATGTGTAGAAATTGACCAGGTATTTGATTATTTAAGATACTAGAATGTTTGCCTATCTATTTCAAAGTTAAGAAATGCCCTGGGAGGAACCTAACTTGCCATCATGCAAAATATTGTGTGGACTACTTTTGGTCAATTACATACATACGGAGCACTACTTTTTCTTTTTACAGGAGTAGATCTTCATGTACGTAAGATGGGTTGCTGTTCTGGTTTAGAAATGTCACGTATATTTTTTCATGCTTAAAATTGATGCTTCCAGTGCAAAATAATGGCAAAAGAAAACATGTTAACAAACAGAAACACACTAAAAGGTTACAGTTATGATTAAAACGCCTGTGTAACATATTCCACTCGTATTCGTTAGTGCAGAATCGCATTGCATGGATCCGCACTAAGCGCGGAGAGGTACAGTTAAAAATGTTGTGGAAAATATGCAAATTAGCAAGGCCTGATTTCGATTTTCAGCATAAGATGGCTATCGCCGTCTAAAAACTATCACTATTGTCATAAATTCTCTTACATTGCCTTGACTTAAAATGGCACCTTAACTCAGAAACCTTTAAAACCATAAGTCTAAGGGCAATAACTCTGTCCAGTGTCATCTACAATTTCCCGTTATCTTTAAAACTGATAAAAAACTTCATATGTACAGCCAAACCTGTCTAAAGTGGTCAGACAATAGATTCAGAGAAAGTGACTGTTTAACAGAGGTTGCTGCTAATTGAAGGTTAAACTTATAACAAACTGCTAGTTTGGTAATATTAAAACTGACCACTAAATGTAGGTTGACTGCTGAACACAGGTGGTCATTAATACAAGTTCAATTGTTAAACAATATATATGTAAGAGATATTTCTAAGGGCCATAACTCTTATATGCAATAATAAACAAGTTCCAAAATACATCATCATGGTGATTTCATTGAGATGTCTCATAAACTGAAAAGGATGTTTTGCAACACAAACTTTTAGATAGACTGAATTGTGATAAAGAGATCCTGTAATGTACTAACATGCTGGTAGCATTTGTAAAACTGATAAACAAATTCACAAAGCCAGTTGGCTCCTTTGGTGCAGTCAGTAACTTAATGAAATGCACTGCTGTCTCTTAACCTTTAAAGTGATAATATAAGTAAATAAGAAACATCAACAGTGTCTGCATGTATTCTATCAAGCAAACATTCCTTTTTAATTAGATATACATTTCTCTCATTATTTCCCCTCCATTGTATCAACTATGATTATCAACTTCATAGAGAGACAAAGCCAAACATTAGACAGGCAAGCACACCACAAGGCTTTTTCATTTATTGTGATATATCTTTCCTACTACATATGAATCTAAGTAATCTGCTCTGTATATGCATATCTTGAATAACTCCACTAGATAGAAATCCAGCGGATGATTCGACAATACTTACAGAAAATCTAGCAGCCCATCATATAATGGATATATCAATTTTCAATTGTTTGCGGCATATTGTCATGGTTTCTCCCAGCAATTTTGTTCAATAGTAATATCTGCAAACTTGCTATGGAAATCTAAGCTAAAATCACAAAGGATTGAAAGTAATCTCTGGATACAGAGCCAAGGCAATGAGATCTGCCGTGCAGATTTAATGTCGAGTAACGTCTTTTTCTGCGACTAACATAAACTGTGAAAGACAGCATGATATTTTATACAAGCAAGTTGTACTTTTTCTTCACTTATTCTTTTTTAAGGCACATCTCTGACAAAAAGCATGGCAAATGTAGGTCACACTGCATGGGAAAACACTTTTTTTGTAAATGCTATTTTGGCAAAATAGGTTAAATATAGATATTGCAAGAGCTGTCAGAGGACAGCATGCTCGACTATTCAAAATGCTTGTTGGTAAATCAAATGAAATCTATTTCAATTCTTGCCCTTCATATACCCTGTATATAATAATAGTCAAAAATGATATACCTTGATAGTCTAATACCCCTTAATATGTTTATGAAGTCTAAAATCAATACCATGCCTAGTTACTGAGACATAAGTATAATAACACTGTGCAAGCAAAACTTTAATCAAGTATCAAAGTTAGAAAAGGGCCATAATTTGTAAAAAAAAATCAGTCCAAGAGTTATCCCCCTTGGTTTTCTGATGCCCCTGATTATACTGATAAACTTTCTAGTCAATACTTTAACCCAAAAGTCAAAGTAAAAAAAAGTGGCCCTAACCTGCATTATATTCAGTCAAAAACTATCTGCCACTATAGTATGATACCATTGAAAATATTAAAGAAGTTTCAAATCAAACAAGCCTGGTTACTGAAATATAAGCATGAAATTCCTTGCATGCAAAACTTTAACCAAAATTTCTAAGTTAAAATGGGGCCATAATTTTTAATATTTCCATCAAGTGTTATCTTCCTTGATAGTATGATACCCTAAAACATATTTAAGATGTTTCAAATCAATCCCATGCCTGACTCTGAGATATAAGCATGAAAGTACCCTGCATGCAAAACTTTAACCTAAATTTCTAAGTTAAAAAGGGGCCATAACTTGTAATATATTCCATCAAGAGTTATCTACCTTGATAGTTTGATACCCCTTAACGTATTAAAGGTGTTTCAAATCAATTGCATGCCTGGATACTGAGATATAAGCATGAAAGTAACTTGCATGCAAAACTTTAACCAAAATTTCTAAGTTAAAAAGGGGGCCATAATTTGTAAAATATTCCATCAAGTGTTATCAACCTTGGTTTTCTGATGCCCCTAAACATATTCGTAAACTTTCAAGTCAATACCATGAATGGTTATTGAGATATAAGGCTGATAGTAGCTTGCATGCAAAACTTTATCCAAATTTTCTATTGCATGCAAAACTTTAACCAAAATTTCTAAGTTAAAAAGGGACCATAATTTATATAAAATTCAGTCAATAGTTATCTACCTTGGTTGTCTGATGCCCCTAAACATATTCATAAATTTTCAAGTCAATACCATAAATGGTTATTGAGATATAAGGTTGATAGTTAAACTTGCATGCAAAACTTTAACCAAAATCTGCAACGCCAACACTGACACAAGGGTGACTACAATAGCTCTCATATTCTTTGAATAGTTGAGCTAAAAATAGTATCACTGAAGCATGTGCTTGTGATACCATGTGACATGTTATCCAATATGGCGTCTTCACCAGTCTGGGTAGTAATTTAATGTAAGTTCAGCCTGTGAAATGAGCATATGAATGAAGAGTGAGTGTGATCAGTCATATAACAGAAAATGAAAATAGAAAATCTAAATATAGGTTTTATAATTCTGAATATAGTTTTAATACTGTTCATAAATGTCACGTTTTCCCCTTACATTGGGGGTGCAGAATTAAGGAAATTAAAATATATGAAGGACATCTATTACAATGTGCTCCATGGTATATATCATTGGGATGCCAATATCATATGGTCCAAGGATGCCAATATCATATGGTCCAAGAATGCTAATATCATATGGTCCAAGAATGCCAATATCATATGGTCCAAGAATGCTAATATCATATGGTCCAAGAATGCCAATATCATATGGTCCAAGGATGCTAATATCATATGGTCCAAGAATGCCAATATCATATGGTCCAAGAATGCCAATATCATATGGTCCAAGGATGCCAATATCATATGGTCCAAGAATGCTAATATCATATGGTCCAAGAATGCTAATATCATATGGTCCAAGAATGCTAATATCATATGGTCCAAGAATGCCAATATCATATGGTCCAAGAATGCCAATATCATATGGTCCAAGGATGCCAATATCATATGGTCCAAGAATGCAATATCATATGGTCCAAGAATGCTAATATCATATGGTCCAAGAATGCTAATATCATATGGTCCAAGAATGCCAATATCATATGGTCCAAGAATGCTAATATCATATGGTCCAAGAATGCCAATATCATATGGTCCAAGAATGCCAATATCATATGGTCCAAGGATGCCAATATCATATGGTCCAAGAATGCCAATATCATATGGTCCAAGAATGCCAATATCATATGGTCCAAGAATGCCAATATCATATGGTCCAAACCATTGAATAAAAAATCCATATATCAAGAGGTGAGAGCAAAACTATGCTCTAAGTGCCTATATTTTTATAAGCACTTAGCCTAGTTTCGCTCTCAACTCTCGATTTATTATGTATAGCTGTCAAAATAATTCATTGATAAGCAAAGCACTAAAAGAACTAAATACATATTTGTGTTAATTACTATATATAAAATGATACATTATATATTCATTACATCTGTTCATGTTAGCAGTCTAGTCTTTATTTCTATTAGCGACCTGAGTTGATCCAGTGTGACTTGGATCTAAGGAGAATCCACAGAGGTTTTAATGATACGGTTTTAATCCCGAAATTTCATAGGAGTTTGTATTTAAGCATTTATGACATATTTATGACATAACATACATAGGATAGGCAGTTTATCTTCCTAATGGCATTTGACTTGTCCCAAATAGCTTATACGTACAACCATTCAATAAACATGACTGTTGCTGTTTCAAGACCTGTTATACAAGAAGATGCCATTATGTTTTATTTGTGAACAATTTAAGTCATTATCACAGTTTGCAATCAATACAAGGGATCTCCACAAAAGCCTTTCTTCACATCTTGCAAACAGTTTGTTGTTCTGGCATGAGATGTTCAGTTTCCAAGTCTGCTGCATTCATATCTTGATCAAAATCTTTGAATTATTCAGTAGCAGAAATGTAAACCTTAATGTTAACATAACAGACATTGCATGTGCAATTTAGGGTTATCTATGTGCAAATTAAACATTTAAATGCAGCTTTAATGTAATTTGGAAAACAACAATAAATCATCCTGCAAGATGGCCATTATACAGTAACAGTTGTGAAATTTAATTAGGTTTACTCAGTACTTGAGAGATTTTGAATTTTCTGTCACATGAAACATTAGTGGAATTTTACATTAATGGAACATATGCACAGTTCACCTTTTTATCATGCTATATAACAGTCAGAAATGAGCTTTTTGCAAAGTTTGGGCTCTATTTTACAATTATTTTAAAGTCTGAGACTCAAAATGAATTTAGCATACGAAAAACAAACACATAATAGTAACAAAACCCAGAGCTATCAATGAAGGTGATTAATACCCTTAATAAACCACAATGATTCCACAACACATTCAGATATCACATTACAACTGGATGGGATTGTGTGTGAAATGGTGGTAGATACAGAATATAGAAATGTGGTCAATATTTATATATCAAGGGCACATAACTCCAGACAAGCTGATCCACTAAATTCTGGTGTGGTGCAGAGGTAGCATATATAACTGTGGATTCAAAAGGATATAAGACTGAATCCTACTGGTTGGCAATAATTTTTTATTATCTTCCCAGGAACAAA